>WNWK01047926.1:0-13741 GCA_009830355.1 Cherax destructor
CATATTGTTCACTGCTTGTTGCACTTATCTCCTTACTTGGGGCCTCCAGTAGATATGCTCCCCACTGCATTATAGTTCACTACGATAAATTCTCGACTTCTTGCTGTGTGGCAACCGCTGTTAGGCCTAACACGGTCTCCCCTCACTGGCACTGTCCACTATTTATTATGTATTTTTCCTCTAAGATCACTCGTATTTCCCTGCTTTTTGGTTATAACTGAGTATGACACTTTAGCCTATGCCCACGCCTGTTTGTTGCACTCGGATTACCCCTAGGACCACCAAATACGACCCAATTAAGCGGAGCTCAAAACGCGCGTGACTGCTGTGACTCGCGTCGGTGTGTGTGTGTGTGTGTGTGTACTCACCTAGTTGTGGTTGCAGGGGTCGAGTCAAAGCTCCTGGCCCTGCCTCTTCACTGGCCGCTACTGGGTCACTCTCCCTGCGCCATAAGCTTTATCATACCTCTGCTTAAAGCTATGTATAGAGCCTGCCTCCACTACATCGCTTCCTAAACTATTCCACTTCCCGACAACTCTGTGACTGAAGAAATACTTCCTAACATCTCTGTGATTCATCTGAGTCTTCAACTTCCATCTGTGTCCCCTTGTTGTTGTGTCCCATCTCTGGAACATTCTGTCTCTGTCCACTTTGTCAATTCCTCTCAGTATCTTATATGTTGTTATCATGTCCCCCCTATCTCTCCTGTCCTCCAGTGTCGTCAGGTCGATTTCCCTTAACCTCCTCGTAGGACATACCCCTTAGCTCCGGACTAGTCTTGTTGCAAACCTTGCACTTTCTCGAGCTTCTTCACATGCTTGGCTAGGTGTGGGTTCCAAACTGGTGCTGCATACTCCAATATGGGCCTAACGTACACAGTGTACAGGGTCCTGAACGATTCTTTATTAAGATGTCGGAATGCTGTTCTAGGTTTGCTAGGCGCCCATATGCTGCAGCAGTTATTTGGTTGATGTGCGCCTCAGGAGATGTGTCTGGTGTTATACTCACCCCAAGATCTTTTTCCTTGATTGAGGTTTGCAGTCTCTGGCCCCCTAGGCTGTACTCCGTCTGCGGTCTTCTTGCCCTTCCCCAATCTTCATGACTTTGCACTTGGTGGGGTTGAACTCCAGGAGCAGTTGCTGGACCAGGCTTGCAGGCTGTCCAGATCCCTTTGTAGTTCTGCCTGGTCCTCGTCCGATTGAATTCTTCTCATCAACTTCACATCATCTGCAAACAGGGACACTTCGAGTCTATTCCTTCCGTCATGTCGTTCACAAATACCAGAAACAGCACTGGTCCCAGGACTGACCCCTGTGGAACCCCGCTCGTCACCGGCGCCCACTCTGACACCTCGCCACGTACCATGACTCGCTGCTGTCTCCCTGACAGGTATTCCCTGATCCAATGTAGTGCCTTCCCTGTTACCCCTGCCTGGTCCTCCAGCTTCTGCACTAATCTCTTGTGTGGAACTGTGTCAAACGCCTTCTTACAATCCAAGAATATGCAATCTACCCACCCCTCTCTTGCCTTATCGCTGTCACCCTGTCGTAGAACTCCAGTAGGTTTGTGACACAGGATTTCCGTCCCTGAAACCGTGTTGGCCGTCGTTGATAAGCTCATTCCTTTCTAGGTGCTCAACCACCCTTCTCCTGACTATCTTCTCCATGACCTTGCATACAATACATGTCAGTGACACTGGTCTGTAGTTTAGTGCTACGTTCCTGTCTCCTTTTTAAAAATTGGAACTACATTTGCTGTCTTCCAAACCTCAGGTAGTTGCCCTGTTTCGATAGATGTGTTGAAGATCGTTGTTAGGGTACACATAGCTCCTCTGCTCCTCTCTCAGGACCCATGGAGAGATGTTATCTGGCCCCATCGCCTTTGAAGTATCTAGCTCGCTTAGTAGCCTCTTCACTTCCTCCTCATTTGTGTGTATTGTGTCCAGCACTTGATGGTGTACCCTACCTCTCCTCCTTTCTGGAGGCCCTTCTATCTCCTCTGTGAACACCTCTTTGAATCTCATGTTGAGCTCCTCACACACTTCCCGGTCATTTCTTGTGACCTCCCTCCTACCTTCCTCAGCCTGATCACCTGGTCCTTGACTGTTGTTCTCCTCCTGATGTGGCTGTACAGCAGCTTTGGGTCAGATTTGGCTTGCGCTGCTATGTAATTCTCGTACTGTCTTTGGGCCTCCCTTCTGATCTGTGCATATTCATTTCTGGCTCTACGACTGCTCTCCTTATTCTCCGGGGTTCTTTGCCTTCTGTACCTCTTCCATTCCCTTGCACACTTGGTTTTGGCTTCCCTGCACCTTTGGGTGAACCATGGGCTCATCCTGTCTTTTTCGCTTCTCCTGTTACCCTTGGGTATAAACCTCTCCTCAGCTTCCTTGCAAATTGTTGTCATATATTCCATCATCTCGTCTACTGACTTCCCTGCCATCTCTCTGTCCCACTGAACTCTGTGCAGGAAGTTCCTCATGCCCACATAGTCACCTTTCTTGTAGTTTGGCTTCATTTGTGCAGCCCTTCCTGCTTCCCCCTCCACTTGTAACTCTACTATGTATTCGAAACTTAGAACCATATGATCACTGGCCCCAAGGGGGCTTTCATGTGTGATGTCCTCAATATCTGCACTACTCAGGGTGAATACTAGGTCCAGTCTCGCTGGTTCGTCATTTCCTCTCTCTCTGGTAGTGTCCCTTACGTGTTGGTACATGTGTGTGTGTGTGTGTGTGTGTGTATGTTATCTGGTTGATGTGCACCTCAGGAGAAGTGCTCAGTATTATACTCTCTCCAAGATCCTTTTCCTTGAGTGAGGTTTGCAGTCTTTGCCCACATAGCCTATACTGTCCGCGATTTTCTTTGCCTTTCCCGATTTTCATGACTTTGCAATTTGTGAGGTTAAATTCTAGGAGCCAGTTGCTGGACCAGAATTGCAGCCTGTCCTGGTCTCTTTGTAGTCCTGCCTGATCCTCATCTGATTTAATTCTGCTCATTAACTTCACATCATCTGCGAACAGGGACACTTCTGAGTCTATCCCTTTTGTCATATCATTCACATATACCAAAAATAGCACTGGTCCTAGGACTGACCCCTGTGGGACCCTGCTCATCACAGGCGCCCACTGTGATACCTCATCACGTACCTTGACTCGTTGTTGCCTCCTGTCAGGTATTCTCTGATCTATTGCAGTACCCTTCCTGTTATACATGCCTGATCCTCTAGCTTCTGCACTAATATCTTGTGAGGAACTGTATCGAAGGCCCTCTTGCAGTCCAAGAAAATGCAATCAACCCACCCCTCTCTCTCGTGTCTTACTTCTGTTACCTTGTCATAAAACTCCAGTAGGTTTGTGACGCAGGATTTGCCTTCCATGAATCTGTGCTGGTGGTCGTTTATAATCTTGTTCCGTTCCAGGTGCTCCACCACTCTCCTCCTGATAAACTTCTCCATGACTTTGCATACTATACACGTCAGTGACACTGGTCTATAGTTTAGTGCCACCTTTCTTAAAGATGGGGACTACATTTGTCGTCTTCTATACCTCAGGAAGTTGCCCAGTTTCAAGGGATGTGTTGAAAATTGTGGTTAGTGGCACACACAGCGTCTCTGCTCCCTCTATAAGACCCACGGAGAGATGTTGCCCGGTCGCACCACCTTTAAGGTATCTAGGTCACTTAGCTTCTTCACCTCCTCCTCGGTTGCATGTATTTCATCCAACACTTGTTGGTATATTCCTTGTTGCTGTACCTCTCTGTTCTGTCTTCCCAGGGGCTCTATCTCCACTGTAAATACTTCCTTAAATCTCGAGGGCGGAGGAGTTAAGGGGTATAAGTGCTATTATTGGAGTGTGTAGTAAAGCAATAGATTTGCGCATAAATGTGGAAAAGTCGAAGTTCATGGAAGTGGGGAATTGGGTAGGGGAGGTAGGTGGATATAGGGGGGAGTAACCTGTGGTACGGCAGTTGAAGATTTGTGGAGTCTTTTATATGAGGGATATGTGGGAGGCAAGGAAGGCTAATTCTGGGAGGGTTTTGAAGAGTGTCCTGGGACGCTTGGGGGGTTGCGGTCAGTTACTCACGCTGCAACAGGGGGTTGTGATTGCAAATGTACTGCTCTACAGCAAGGTATGGCATATAGCAGCTGTCTACCCGTTGTTGCAGTGTGATGTACGTAGTTTGCGAAGTAAGATTCTACGGTTTGTATGGAGTTTGGGCTGTGAGTGGCTTAAACGTGACATGGTGACGTTGGCCCCTCGATTAGGGGGATTGGAACTGATTTTTCTGGAGCGGAGAGTAAGGAGCCTGTATGTTAAATGCAGTTTTTTAAGGTTAGGGGTCAGGGTGGGGGTAGGATTGGGGTGGTCTATGAGGATGTTAGGAGGTGGTGGGGAGGTAGGGATCTGAGGGATTGTGAGGCTGTGCTGAGGGTTTTAATGCAGGTTAGGGAGCCGAGATCCTTTAGAGTAGTACACTGGAGAGGGTGGGGGGTGCTGTAAATGCATAGCGGGGGTGGAGGTTATGCCAATGTATGACTGGCGACAGAATTGGGATAGTTTTCGGCAAATACGCATAAGACGTGAGGGGGAAGTGGTTTTTAAATTTGTACACAGCATTTTGCCATCTAAGGTTGTTTTATACAATAGACGGATAACGGAAAACCCATATTGTGGTAGGTGTGGATCGGAGGAGACTATATATCATGCGATTTATTTTTGTGAGCAGCTGGGTGTGGTCTGGGAATGGTTTTCACGTGGGGGGGGTTATCAGTTTTGCGGATGCTTAGTTTAGAGGTGGGAGGGGTGGATAGGCGGGTGAGGAATGCGGTGTTATATTTGGTAGTAGATTTTGTATATATATCATGGGTGATGAGGGAGGGGGGAGTGGAGGAATGAAAACGGGCACTTGCAGGGATTTTTTATAGGACCAAATGTCAGAATAAAGTAATTTTCAGGAACAGGTGGGAGAGGGATTTTTCGGAGGAATACCGTGCTCTGACTATTAGGGTATTGGGGATGTTGTAAAGTAAGGGGCTTTGAGCGGGCTGGACTCCCGGGGAGGGAGGGGGGGGATTGAATGTGCCGCTTGTGTGCATGATTGGGGATGTGCGAGTAAACAGCTAGACCTCTGGTTAAAGGATTTGTGTTGAGTGTGCATGAGGCGTGGCTCTAGGTTCTGAGTGGTAGGTGGGCCTGAGAACTCAGTGCAACCTCTGGGGCTGACTTTTGGGGGTTTGATGTCATTGTTATAGTGTTTTCCTTTGGAAACGGTTTAATTTCTATTTTTATCTTGTTTTTTAATGTGTGCCTGCGTCTTATGGCTGGAGGTATACTCTGTGTTTTGGTATGTGTAGATCTACTGGTTCATGGATCTAAGATAAAGAAGGTGTGTTGTGCTTGAGATGTGTGGATGGAACGAAAGTAGAAGAGAAATACAGTGGACCCCCGAGTAACGAGCAAAATTCATTCCAGAAGCCTGCTCAAGTGCCATTACCGAACGAATTTACAGCCTTAAGAAATAATGTCAAGTAGGTTAGTCCATTTCAGACCCCCAAAAATACACTTACAAATGCACTAACAATATTATACTTACTGTACTGATTTCCGGGGTTCTCGTTACACGGGGGTCCACTGTATGGGCTTCCTTTTTTTCAGTTAATGTAGGGGTTTTGAGTCAAAAATTTGGAGACATGTTTACTATTACCAGGGACATTATAGACGGTAGGTCCCTTGCCATGATTTCTTGGCTTATTGTGACGTAGTAAATGTATAGAGCCATGTGCCATGGCAACACTTATATGCATGTGCCTTTTCTGTAATTCTGTCATTTGATTGGTGTATTTAGTTACGTTATGTTTTTGTCATTATTTCATGTAAACTATGTTTAGTGTTTTTTATTACATTTTGAGTCTTTTGTTTGTAATCTGATGCACAGTTTTGTTATATTGGCTTACTGGTCATTGTATATAATTGGTAGGTTGTCAACACACCATGTATATTTTCAGTTTAATGATGGGGTGTTGTGTGTGTAGGAACACCTTTGTGGGAGTGCCAATGTTTGTTTTGTACGAGGTACTTCAGTATGTGTGGAATGGTATTATTTGCTTTAACGATCAGTAAGCTATATGTTTGTACAATATTTGGAGTTTGTGTTCCAAGGATATGGGTTTACTTTTAGATTTATGTGGCAAGCATATGTTGGTGCTTGGCCAATTGGGTGTAAATTTTTGAGTTCTGTATTCATGTTTTGGGGACATTGTATCTTGGTATCCTTGACAAGATCTCTTTGTTTATTGTGAGTTTGTATATGTACTGGGCTATGTGCCATAAGGGTACTGGGGTTTGATCATGTGGGGTTGGGGTGGGGGGTTTGGGGTTGGGGGGGTGTATGTGCTTGGGCTTTTTATGTTATTTTGTCTGTTATGTGTACAAGGTTTTTTTTTTGTTTTAATAGCCTTTTGTTATTATCCATGTAAACTTTGTCAAGTGTTCTTTCTTTTTGAGCTATTTTTGATAGTTCTTTGATGTGTGGCATTGTTAATTTGATTTACTGGTTCCCTGTACAGTATGAGTTTCAAATCATATTTCTGATATGTATAATATGCAAGTGTTATGCCTGTTGGTGCGATTTTTATTTTTATATGCAATATTTTGTTTTTAATTAAATAAAATATATAAAAAAAAAATCTCGTGTTGAGCTCCTCACATACCTCTTGATCGTTTCTTGTGAATTCCCCACCCTCTTTCCTCAGCCTGATCACCTGAACATTGATTGTTGTCTTCCTCCTAATGTGGCTATACATCAGTTTCGGGTCAGACTTGACTTTCGATGTTATGTCGTTTTCGTACTGTCGCTGGGCCTCCCTCCTTATCTGTGCATACTCGTTTCTGGCTCTTCGACTAATCTTATTTTCCTGGGTCCTTTGCCTTCTGTACTTTTTTCATTCCATTGGGTGTGTGTGTTTACTCACCTATTTGTACTCACTTGTGGTTGCAAGGGTCGATTCATAGCTCCTGGCCCCGATACTTCACTGATTGCTACTAGGTTCTCTCTCTCCCTGCTCCATGAGCTTTTATCAAACCTCGTCTTAAAATATGTATTGTTCCAGCCTCCACTACGTCACTTTCTAGGCTATTCCACTTCCTGACAACTCTATGACTGAAGAAATACTACCTAACATCCCTTTGACTCATAGGAGTCTTCAACTTCCAATTGTGACCCCTTGTTTCTGTGTCCCATCTCTAGAACATCCTGTCTCTGTCCACCTTATCTATTCCTCGCAGTATTTTATATGTCGTTATCATGTCTCCCCTAACCCTCCTGTCCTCCAGTGTTGTCAGGCTGATTTCACTTAACCTTTCTTCGTAGGGCAATCCCCTTAGCTCTGGGACTAGTCTTGTTCCAAACCTTTGCACTTGCTCTAGTTTCTTGATGTACTTGACTAGGTGTGGGTTCCAAACTGGTGCTGCATACTCCAGTATGGGCCTGACGTATATGGTGTACAGAGTCTTGAACGATTCCTTAGTGAGGTATCGGAACGCTATTCTTACGTTTGCCAGATGCCTGTATGCTGCAGCAGTTATCTGATTGATGTGTGAGGTTTGCAGTCTTTGGCCACCTAGCCTATACTCTGTGGTCTTCTTTGCCCTTCCCCGATCTTCATGACTTTGCATTTGGCGGTGTTAAATTTAAGGAGCCGGTTACTGGACCAGGCTTGTAGCCTGTCCAGGTCTCTTTGTAGTCCTACCTGATCCTCGACTGATTTAATTCTTCTCATTAACTTCACATCATCTGCAAACAGGGACACTTCTGAGTCTATCCCTTCCGTTATGTCATTCACATATACCAAAAACAGCACAGGTCCTAGGAATGACACCTGTGGAACCCCGCTCGTCACAGGTTCCCACTCTGACAACTCGTCACGTACCATTACTCGTTGTTGCCTCCCTGTCAGATATTCTTTGATCCATTGCAGTGCATTTCCTGTTATGTGTACCTGATCCTCTAGCTTTTGCATTAACCTCTTGTGAGGAACTGTGTCGAAGGCTTTCTTGCAGTCTAAGAAAATGCTGTCTATCCACCACTCTCTCTCGTGTCTTCTGTTACTTTGTCATAAAACTCCAGTAGGTTTGTGACATAGGATTTTCCATCCCTGAAACCGTGCTGGTTGTCGTTTATAAGCTTGTGTGTTTCTATTTGCTCCACCACTCTACTCCTGATTATCTCCATGACTTTGCATACTATACACATCAGTGACACAGGTGTGTAGTTTAATGCCTCGTGTCTGTCTCCTTTCTTAAAAATTGAGACTACATTTGCCATCTTCCACACCTCAGGTAGCTGCCCAGTTTCAATTGATGTGTTGAAGATTTTTGTTAGTGGCACACAACATCTCTGCTCCCTCTCTAAGGACCCACTGAGAGATTTCTGGTTCTACCACCTTTGAGGTATCAAGTTCACATAGCAGCTTCTTCACCTCCTCCTCGGTAGTGTGTATTTCATCCAGCACTTGTTGGTGTACCCCTATTCTGAATTCCTGGAGTCCTTCCTGTCCCAAGTGTAAATACTTCTTTAAATCTCATGTTGAGCTCCTCACATACCTCATGGTCGTTTCTTGTGAACTCTCCACCTTCCTTCCTCAGCCTCTGTGTGTGTGTGTACTCACCTAGTTGTACTCACCTAGTTGTGGTTGCAGGGGTTGAATCACAGCTCCTGGCCCCGCTTCTTCACTGTCAGCTGCTCGGTCACTCTACCCGCTCCATGAGCTTTATCATACCTCTTGTTAAAGCTATGTATGGATCCTGCCTCCACTACATCATTTCCCAGATTGTTCCACTTCCTGACAACTCTGTGACTGAAGAAATACTTCCTAACATCCCTGTGGTTCATGTAGACAGCCTATGCTGTCTGCCAGCTGAGTTCATGTTTCGTGCCATGCTAGTGCTGCCACTTATAGGCATACTCACTTCAGTCAGCCCCACCATGTTCCTTCCTCACTTGGCATCCAGACATCACTCAGTCAACAGGTCTACTACTCTGTCTCTCTCTCCTTCAGGCATGGCCCCTTGGGGCCTGGTCACAAACACACAGCCTGTGTACCCGTTATTGCAAATAAAGAAGCCTCCAATGCCTTATCATTGCATTCCCGCTACCCAGAACGACACAATCAACCCCATGACTACTGACTAGAAATGATTGTAATGGTGAAGTAGAGCTCACTCAAGGTTGCCATGCATTCCTTTACTTTATAAATATGATCCTTCATCTTAAAGCACTCGTACTCTTTAGATAGAAAACTGAGAAAATACAAATATTCATTGTGCTTTATGGCATGAACTAAATTCGTAAAAGTACAACGCTTTTCAACATAATGTTCAAACATTGTCAAGTTATGTAGTAATCCCCAGGAAGGTGGACCTCGTTCAGGCCACAATTCAATTTTCAGTCACAATATGACCCGATGCCCGAGGAGGGAAGGAAGAGGAATGAAGTCATCTTCACTTGATCAGCCTACACAAGAAGCACCCGTCTCTCAACGAGTTATCCTGATGTCGTGTCTGTAAATCTCAGCATCCAGTCACAGGTACAAGCAGAATCCAGGCTGAAAGTTGTCGAATTCTCCGAGAAATGGCGTCCCCCTGTGACTTCACGCAACAGCTTCCCATGCTGTTTCTCAGTCATGTGCTCAGCCTTACCAGCATGTTCTGCTGTTGTTGTTCAGCTCAGTACAGCTATTTCAGCAAGTCAGAGGTGATTTTGTGGTGATTTCTGCATCCAATGTGAGAGTGTCTCCCTCGTGTGGTGTATGGGTGAGGAAGGTAGGCGCACAGTGCTGTCCCTCACTATACACGCTCGCCACCATACACCACTCTCCACCACTATGGATGGAGAGGTGCAGGTTTAATGGGGTGTCCAGGTTTCCCTACCTGTTGACATTCTGGACAACAGCGAATATGATTCTTTACATCTTGCCTTAACTTTGGCCAAAAGAATTCCTTTAATACCCTATACTTAGTTTTGGTAATTCCCAATTGGCCTCCTAAAGAAGAGTTATGGGTTATATTTAATATCTGAGACCTAATTTTTCGGGGAACTGTACTAATCTATCTGTTTGCTGTCTTCCCTCCACCTCTTTACCAGTTTCAGTGCAGACTAAATAATCGTTTTTAAGATGATAATTGACCTTGTGACCTGAAGTGGATTCACCCACGGCTGCCTCAAAAGCAGATTTTAGTGAGGAGTCTTTTCGTTTTTCCTCCCGAAAGGACAGTCCCTCAGGCACGGAAACAGAGACATCTGGCAATCCTGGGGCTGTTCACTAAATTTACGAGGCTCTGGCCAGTTTTCCTCGTAAAGCAAATTGGTTAGTCCAAGATCAGAGTCGTCCAAGGATGAGTTAACATTCTCATCAGACATCACTTTGGATTTTGCCCGAGTTATGGCTAACATCGGGGAAGAATTAATCATTATTGGTTCCATTCATTTAGTAGACTCCATGTTATTACCCAGTAATAGCATCGCATCTTTCATGGGGAATCCATCAGATACACCTACAGTCAAATACTCAATGTAGTATTTACTCTGCACATATATTTTATGTAAAGGGACAGAAAATACTGCTCCTCCAAAAGCTTCTAACATACACACACAACCCGCACATATAAAAGAGAGGAGCTTACGACGACGTTTCGGCCCGACTTGGACCATTTACAAAGTCACACTAACACACAGAGACAGAGGAAGGGTATTTATAGGCAGGCAGACAGGGGAGGGTACAAGAGAGTGGGGAAATGTAGGAGTAGTGGTAGTAGTGGTAGTAGTAAAGGTAGTAGTAAAGGTAGTAGAGTAGACAGTCATATGGGAAGGAGCACTGCTATGAGGCTAGCGACCCGCAAGGGGGGTGTTAGTGTGTTAGTGTGACTTTGTAAATGGTCAATCGGGCGAAACGTCCGTCAAGTAACTCCTCTTTTATATGATGCGTTTGTGTGTATTGTTCCAGTCACGGTATTGTGCCTTTTTTGTTATCTTCTAACATAACTGAGGACTGCAAAGAGGTTTGTTCATAAAGGGGAAGTACTCCCTCTTATAAGTGAGCAATATGCTTCAGTATCCCTAAAGGTTCAAACTTCCATTTTCTCTGAATGTTCCTGAAGGGATATATGACAAGTGCTATAGTAGGGGGCCATCCCTTTCTTTACTTTTTTCTGAGTCATATTATTATTATTAGGGACATTATAAATTTTCCCTAATGGTTGGGGGTTATTTGGGAAATTGGGCCTGATGTGGCTGGGTTTACCACACAAGTAGCATACCACCTCAGCTTTAACTTTGGCTCCTCGCTGATTTTGTGGCTTACGCCACTCTGGATACTGCCGTCTCGAATCACCATGTTGAGTAGTTTTAGGTGGCTCACCAGGTTGACCATGAGTAAAGTAACGCTGCTCACCAGGTGACTTAGTTGACTGCCGACGAGATTCACCTTCATCTTGACATTACAAAGGGGCGTTCCTGTCTTACGAATTTACTAACTTTTTTCACTAAGGTGTTTGAGGAGGTAGATCATGGTAATGAATATGATATTGTGTATATGGACTTCAGTAAGGCTTTCGATAAAGTTCCACATCAGAGGCTACTGAGGAAACTTAAGGCACACGGAATAGGAGAAATTTTTTCCTGAGTAGAGGCATGGTTGACAAATAGGCGGCAGAGAGTTTGCATAAATGGAAAGAAATCAGAATGGGGGCACGTCTCAAGCGGAGTTCCACAGGGGTCAGTTTTGGGCCCCCTGTTGTTTACAATTTACATAAACGACATAGATGAGGGAATAAATAGCAACATAAGTAAATTTGCTGATGACACCAAAATAGGCTGTCCAATTCATTCAAATGAGGACATTAGAACACTCCAGGATGATTGAATATATTGATGCAGTGGTCGGAGAAGTGGCAGATGTAGTTTAATGTAAACAAATGCAAAGTTCTAAATGTTGGGCAGGACATAACCATGCCACATATAAACTGAATAATGTAGATCTTATTACTTATGATTGCGAGAAGGATTTAGGAGTTCTGGTTAGTAGTAATATGAAGCCAAGACAACAGTGCATAAGTGTTCGCAATAAAGCTAACAGACTCCTTGGCTTCATATCAAGAAGTATAAATAATAGAAGTCCTCAGGTTGTTCTTCAACTCTATATATCTTTGGTTAGGCCTCATTTAGATTATGCTGCACAGTTTTGGTCACCGTATTACAGAATGGATATAAATGCACTGGAAAACGTACAGAGGAGGATGACAAAGTTGAACCCATGTATCAGAAATCTTCCTTATGAGGATAGACTGAGGGCCCTGAATCTGCACTCTCTAGAAAGGCGTAGAATTAGGGGGAATATGATTGAGGTGTATAAATGGAAAACAGGAATAAATAAAGGGGATGTAAATAGAGTGTTGAAAATATCCAGCCAAGACAGGACTCGCAGCAATGGTTTCAAGTTGGAAAAGTTCAGATTCAGGAAGGATATAGGAAAGCACTGGTTTGGTAATAGAGTTGTGGATGAGTGGAACAAACTCCCGAGTACCGTCATAGATGCTAAGACGTTGTGTAGTTTTAAAAATAGGTTAGATAAATACATGAGTGGGTGTGGGTGGGTGAGAGTTTGGACCTGACTAGCTTGTACTATCAGGTCAGTTGCCGTACTAATTCCTTAAGTGGTAGTGACCTGACTACCTGGAGACAGTAGCTCCAGGTGGTCGGCTAGATAATTATATGAGTGGGTGTGGTTGGGTATGAGTTGGTCCTGACTAACTTGTGCTACTAGGTCAGATGCAGTGCTCCTTCCTTAAGTGAATGTAACATGACCTGGCTGGGTCGGGGCATTGCCTTAAGCCTGTTGGAGACTTGGACCTGCCTCGCATGGCCCAGTAGGCCTGCTGCAGTGTTCCTTCTTTCTTATGTTCTTATATTCATACTTGGTGAAGGAAAATATAATTTAATTACTACTGCTGTGTTTATTTTCGTTCCAAGTCCAATTACGACCAGGTTTACAGGCCTTTATTACCTGAGTGCGTAATAGTGCCTGTCTCCCTTTTTAAATATTGGGACTTCGTCTGCTGTCTTCCAATCCTCAGGTAAGTAAGTATGTAAGTTTATTCAGGTATACACAAATACAGTTACATAGATTATCATACATAGCAGCATGTGTGTAGAGAACCTAGGATAACCCAAAAAGTCAGACAGGGTGACTTATTTCCATTGGGGTCCCTTTAGTAACTTAATATTATACATTGTAGGATATATATGTTATTATAAAGGACATATGTATACTAGGAATAAGGTAAAAAGAGTTATTTACATACATGTGTGTTACCTAAAAAAAATAAAAAATCATTCTCCTCCCTTTCTGTCGCTACATTCATTAGGTACCTTTTGGTTATCTTCTTGAACTGGCTCATGCTATGACTGCCTTTGACATGTGCAGACAGTCTGTTCCATTCCTTTATTGTTGTACAATAAAAGGTGTTTGAAGCCTGGCCACTGACTGTGGGTACTACAAAGTTGTGCTCTCTTCCCCTAGTACTATGATTGTTTTGGTTCCCAGCCTTGACAAAATTGGCAGCAAGATATTCTGGACACTGTGAGCAATTTTATAAACTTGATTTAGCTTAAGTTGTTTTACTCTATCTTCAACATTCAGCATATCCAATTGTTGTAATTCCTCCTGGCCTACATGTGCTCTTGGG
>WNWK01047927.1:0-13740 GCA_009830355.1 Cherax destructor
ACTCACGACCGACGTGACCTGATTCATTGTCCAACACGCCCCCCCCGATTCCTTGTAACCTTTGTTATGAACTTCTAGATATTCTTTTTCTCTCTGGTTTGGTTTTGAAATTTCGAAAGTGATCAGTAAATAAGGGTTTGGGGCTAATAGGGAAAAAAAAGGGGGATGTTTTTTTTTAAAAAAGGGGTTAAAAAAGATATTGGAAAAAAGCAAAATAGATGATTCTCTTTTTTCTCTCTCTCTCTCTCTCTCTCTCCCCCCTCTCTCTTTTTTCTCTCTCTCTCCCCTTCTCTCTCTCTCTCTCCCCCAAAACAAATCTAATTGCCTATAAGGGTAATTGTTCCGGGACTACGTAGAAAAGAGCTATTAAATTTTGGGGTTAGAACAATTGACAAAACATATTTCGTTAATTTTTACGCTAAAAGATTGTAATTAAATCAAGGAGGACATGCGGTTTCGAAGCGGCCTAGGATGTCGGCGCTGACGTTCTGCTGGAGGCCGGATATCGCCTGACGTTCGCTAGGACACGGATGTCAGCTGACCTCCCCTACCATTGAAATAAAACCATGTAAATGCTTTATAAACAAGTTCTCTATCTAAATTAGAGACATAAACACAGGAGAGTTTTAAAAAGTCAGATCTGAACAAGATGACCTCCGTGACCTGCCCCAAGGGTCAGGATCGATATGCTAGTTTAAAAACCTAGGTAGTCGGTGTTCTTTATGGAAAGGTTAGCTAGGTGGCAGTGTGGGTGAAGGTGTGGGGTGTGAAATGTGGGGGTGGGGGTTAAATGTGGGTGTGAAAGGGGGGGGTGTAGATAGTATCAAAAAAAATAGCTGTTTTGCTGATGAGGTTAGGGGTTATTAGTATGTGAGTGGGTTAAAGTCGTGTATGGTTGTATGTGGGGTGTGTTGCAGGGGCGTGGGGGGGGTTTGGGGGGTGTAAGTAGGTGTATTGGGTGGTTGATGAAAGTAGGTGTGTTTTCCTGACACAGTGGTGGACCTGATTAAAACTCAGTGGTGGCCTCCTCGTGAGCGTGTCTTGTGTGCTCTCTGTCAATCTAAAAGATGTCCTCCGAGCTTCTACCAGCAGCTGAAGGAAGCGGGGGTACAATTTTGAATACAGCGTTTGGGGGAAACAAGGGATTCTGTAACCTTTTGTTGAAAACCTCAACCAGGAAAGGCCTGGACAGTGGAAAAACCATGGGACAAAGTTAAGGCTAAGAGGACGGGGGAAAGGGGAAAAAAAACGGGCCAAATTTTGGGAAAACATCAACCCCCCTTTCCCCCGTGCTCCCATAATGGAGTCGATTTGGGAGCGTCACCAAAGCAAAAGGGAAAAAAACATTTTTTTTGGGACGTCAGGTTAGGTACATGGATGGGCTTTCTGTTTGATTATAGGAGTGGAGACAGGGTTTTTTCCCCTGGGGCTGGGATGGGGATATTGTTAGCCGTCTGGGACATCATGGGGTAATAGAACCTATTATCTGTCTCAGTGCTGGGGGAAAAACGATGTTGGCAATAGGAGGGGGGACCTGACTAGCAGGTTTGGAAAACAATAGAAAAAATTGGAAAAGGGGGTGGGAACCCTGTCATATGTGGTATTTTGCCAAGGGGGGAGTTGGAAATGAATGGCTGTGGGGGCTTGGTGTAAATTTTGCTGGGGGGACAAATACTGTAAGGAAAATTCAGTAACATTCTTGACAAGGGGGCCCCTTTTCTATGGCGAAATGACTATCCCGGGGAGGGGTTTCCCCTTATCCGGTTTTGGGGTGGGGGCCGGGAAAACTGCAGTGGAGGGCTGTTGGGGCTTTAACTGAAATAGTTAGTGGTAGGGTTTTGGGGGAAAAACAGAAGTCCCAGTGTAGTAATATTATAAGTTGTGGGGAAATAGTAATAGGCAGAATAAGGTGGATATAAAAACTAGTGACACTAGATGACAAGGACATAATAGGTATAGTGGAAAAACAGAGATGGCAG
This sequence comes from Cherax destructor, assembly GCA_009830355.1. NCBI lineage: Eukaryota > Metazoa > Arthropoda > Malacostraca > Decapoda > Parastacidae > Cherax > Cherax destructor. Next base: position 1,980 of record WNWK01047927.1, read on the forward strand.
GAAGGGTAAAAAAAAAAGGAGGGTCTCTAAATATATATTCCCCAATAGTCGTAGTGCTGGGGAAAAAGATGGACGGTTGAGATTAGTTAAGTACGGGGTTTTGATTTTTTTGCAATAACTGAGACGGGAATATGAAAAATCGGATTTTTCCCAATGTCCATTCGGGTTTTTTAAAATTTTTCAAGTAGCAGAAGTATCGGGAAAGGGTGGGGTGGCACTCTTTCCCCGATCAAAATTTTATAAAAACGGTATAAAGTCAATTAACACATCAGAGTCTGTCGGGGGTAGAATTTTCAGGGGGGTGAAAAATTGATTTTAGGCGTGATTTACCGTCCTCCAAACTTAGATAGGGAACAGGGAGCTACTTTGGGGGGTTTAAGGCCACAAGCACGATAACGTAGTAATTCAGGGGATTTTCTTTAGTCAGATTGATTGGAATTTCATGACGGGAATTTAAATCTAACGACTTTTTAAAATAGTTCGGATTGTTTTTTTTGGGGAGTTTGAACAGAACCTACGGGGAAAAATATTTTACTTGGTTCTGGCAAAAAAACCCTTTTAATTTGTACGGGGGGAAATCCTCAAGCGACCAAGTCAATTCCTTTTCATTGAATGGATGTATGATAGTAGGGATAATTCATAATGGTCCCAGTTTTTTAGCAGATTATAATGGACTTAGAGCCTTATCAACTGGGGACGGGGTGAAAAAAAGGGTACCAATATGACATTTTTTTTTAACATATACAGGCTGCCCAAAAACATTTACCCCCTATAAAAAATTAGATCAAAAAAATGCCCAAAATGGATGAATAATGGCTCAAATATCTTTTGGGGAAGAAAGGGGAAATTTTTGGAAAAAAAAAGGGTAGGGGCATCTTAAAAATCAAATTAAATTTTAAAAGGACTTAAAAGGGGAAAAAAAAAAAGCTAAACGGACTATGAAATTAAAGTTGCGGGGGTTAAAAAAAAACCCAAAAAATTTTCAGGGTTTTTAGAACAAAAGTTAGGGATAAGATAGGCCCCCAAAAATAATTTGGGCATCTTACTGACAAGGAGAATGATATTCTTTTTTTTTATTTTCTCTCGGTTTCAAAGGAAGACATTAATAATATCCCAGAATTAAAACAGAGGCCCGAAAAAGATAGTTATGTAATACCCATCACTAGCGAAATGATTTGAAACAGCTGGCCCCCTAAAAAAAATAAACCCGGGTCTGATGAGTTTTTAAAGGGTTTTAAGGAAAAAAAAGGAACTTGAACCAAAACTAACATTTTTAATTTATCTCTTCAAACAGGGGAGTGTCTGATATGTGGAAGATTTTAATTTAAAATTCCCCTTTTTTTTAAACGGGGGGCAAGTCACTCCGTCAAACTACCCAATAAGCTGCCTCAATTGTAGGCAAAAACTAAGTAAATTTAAAAGCTGATATTATTAGAAGCCATCGATAACCATAATTTGATTAATGATACCAGCATGGATTCACGAGGGCCGTTCCTGCCTTCTAATTTTTAATTTTGTAAAGCTTTTGAGGCTGGATCACTAAAAATTCGATATTGTTTATTTAGACTTTAGTAAGGTTTTTTATAATACCACGAGACTGTTAAAAAAAGTGGCAGCTCATGGCATTGGGGGAAAAGTCCCTGGATCAGTCGGCTCCCTGGAAGCAGAGTGGCATAAATGGGGTTAAATCCGAATGGGGACTTGTAACAAGTGGTGTTCCACGGGATCAGTCTTGGGATTTTATTTATAAAATTTTAATGACCTTGATGGGGTTTTCTATGATAGGCAAATTCGGCAAAAGAAATGGTAGGAAAATTGATTCAAATATAGATGTCTAGAACGGAAGATTTAGACAAACTTAATTCGTGGTCGAAAAGTGGCAGATGCAGTTAAAGTAGATAAAAAGGTTCTGAAGCTCGGGTGTCCAAAACCCCAAACTTAAATTTAAAAACGTAAAAAACTTACCATACAGATTGCGAAGGATTTGGGGGGTTAGGTGGGAGAAACCCTTTAAACCCCAAGAAACAATGCCTAACGTCTTAAAGGAAATAATTACTGGGATTTTTCAAGTTTTGAAACAGAAGTCCGGGGGTTATTTGTTTTATACATCATTAGAAAAGGCCCACCTAGATTAGCAGCTCAGTTCTGGTCTCCATATTACAGAATGGTAAATTCGAAAAAAAAATTTCCCCTGAATGACTAAATTAAACATAGCTTGAAAAATTCCTTACGAAGAAAGATTGAAGACCTAATTACATTACGTAAGACGTAGAATGAGGGGGCATGTCAGGTATACAAAAAATTATTAACAAAGGGGGATAAAAAGGTCTTGAGGGGTTTTCTAAAAACCCCCAAAATGGGGTTTAATTAGATAAGTTTAATTTAGAAAGGAAAGGAAAGTATTGGTTTTTTGGGAAAAGGGTGTTATGGGTGGAAACTGCTAGTAGGGGTTTTGAAAAGGACCTTGGGTAGTTTCAAATTTGGTTGGATAAATTCTGATGAGGGTTGGTTTTTGTGGGACTCCCCGAGTGGGTAGAATTGTCAAAGCTTTTTCGGGGGGCAGTTGGGTTGAGCAAATATTCTGTTAGTGGGGGGGATTGTGAAGGACCTGCCTAGTATGGGCCCAAACCTGCCTTTCCTCCTTTCTTATGTTCTTATGTTCTTAAAAAAAACCCCCCAAAAATGGATTCAAGTTAGATAAGTTTAGATTTAGAAAGGATATAAAAGTATTGGTTTGGAAATAGGGTAGTTGATGAGTGGAACAGTCTGCCTTAGGGTTATTTTAAACTGGACCTTGGGTAGTTTCAAATTTAGGTTGGATAAATTCATGGTGAGGGTTGGATTTGGTGGGACTCCCATGGTGGGTAAAAGTCAAAAATTATTTCTTGGGTAGCCTGAAAATTGGGTTGAGCAAATATTCTGTTAGTGGGACGGTTTGAAGGACCTGCCTGTTGGGCCAACAGGCCTGCCAGTGTTCCTCCTTTCTTATGTTCTTATGTTCTTATTTTTTGTGTGTGTGTGTGTGTGTGTGTGTGTGCCCGGGGTGTGTGTGTGTGTGTGTGTGCGTGTGCGTGTGTGGTGTGTGTGTGTGTGTGTGTGTGTTTGTTTTTGTGTGTTTACAAACTAAGTTTAAGGAACGAGCTATAACTCTTTCCCCCTTTTTTTCCTCAATTAACTGAATCCGTTTCCTTCCGAAGAGGAGGGGGGCTTTTAATCGAAGGTTTTTTGCTAATTTTTTTCCCTTTTCCCAAAATGAAGAGGGCAGAGGTCGAAATATGCAGCCAACCACTAATTTCTTCCCCATTTAAGTGTCCCCAATGTGATTAATGGGTAGAAAAAACCAAACGTTGAAGAATGCCCTTTGCAACATTAGGAATCTTTTTTGAGGAACGTTTCGCCAGCCATCCTTCATCAGTCCAATACAGAAAAAAGAATGGTTCCCCTCCCCGTATCTGCCCAAACATTGTACATAAAAAAAACTCCACAACCCTCTTACTGACCTGACTAGGTTGGGGCATTGGCTTGGGCTGGTGGGGACTTGAACTTTCTCCGCTGGGCCAGTAGGCCTGCTGCAGTTTTCCCCTATTTCTTATTTCCCTTCTACTGACCCTCCCTGGTTGACTTACTTCCACTGGGAAAATCCCGTCTACCAGTCACAAACTCTTCGTGCGTGACTGGTGACATCTTTCGCTGGGATGGGAATTGACTTGAACATCTGGGTATCTTTATTGTAGACGTTTCGCCATCCGTGGCTTTATCAATACGAATTCAAGGACATAACGAAGACTGAAGAACAAAATAAAAAGTCAGGGTAATCAGTCCCCCTTGGAGGAAGCTAGTATGTTATTACGGCTTATAAATGGTCAATTCGGACCGAAACGTCAGTCAAGGCATTTGCCTTTTTTGTTCTTTAAGTTCAATAAAAGCATTTTCGCGACATCGTTTCGACCTGTGTTGACCCTCCTCAGTCACTGACTTGATAAAAGCTCTATCAGAGCTAAGAATTTTCTAACCAATCGTTCTATATTTCTTTTCATCTTTGCAAAGTGAAAGTTGGGATATTTCCTTATAAAATCGGTATCTTATTTTCTTTAAGATACTTTGCGTTTTTCACATAGGCTATTCATAAGAACATAAGAACATAAGAAAGGAGGAACACTGCAGCAGGCCTGTTGGCCCATACTAGGCAGGTCCTTCACAACCGTCCCACCAACAGAACATTTGCTCAACCCAATTTTCAATGCTACCCAAGACAAGCTTTGACAATTCTACCCACTCATGCACGAGTCCACTCCAAATCCAACCCCTCTCACTCATGAATTTATCCAACCTAAATTTGAAACTACCAAGGTCCTAGCTTCAATAACCCTACTAGGGACTGTTCCACTCATCAACTACCCTATTTCCAAACCAATACTTTCCTATATCCTTTCTAAATCTAAACTTATCTAACTTGAATCCATTATTGGGTTCTCTCTTGGAGAATATCCTCAAGACCTTATTTATATCCTTTGTTAATACCCATTTTCCACTTGTATACCTCGATCATGTCTCCCCTCATTCTACGTCTTACAAGTGAATGTAATTTTAGGGTCTTCAATCTTTCTTCGTAAGGAAAGATTTCTAATGCTATGTATTAATTTAGTCATTCTACGCTGAATGTTTTCTAACGAATTTATGTCCATTCTGTAATATGGAGACCAGAACTGAGCTGTAATCTAGGTGAGGCCTTACTAATGATGTATAAGCTGAATATAACCTCTGGACTTCTGTTGCTAACACTTCTTGATATAAATCCCAGTAATCTATTTGCCTTATTACGTCCTTAGGCATTGCTGTCTTGGTTTAAGGTTGCTGCTTACCATCACCCCCAAGTCCTTCTCCATAATCTGTATGGCTAAGTTCTACGTTATTTAACTTATAAGTGCTTGGTTATGGACACTCCCAGCTTCAGAACCTTGCATTTATCTACATTGAACTGCATCTGCCACTTTTCTGACCACGAATTAAGTTTGTCTAAATCTTCCTGAAGTTCTATGACATCTATGTTTGAATCAATTATCCTACCTATCTTCGTGTCGTCGGCGAATTTGCTCATCACTAGTAATTCCCTCATCAAGGTCATTGATAATATTATAAATAACAATGGGCCTAAGACTGATCCCTGTGGAACACCACTTGTTACAAGTCCCCATTCGGATTTAACCCCATTTATGCACACTCTCTGCTTCCTATTGGTGAGCCATGACTCGATCCATGACAGCACTTTTCCCAATGCCATGAGCTGCCACTTTCTTTAACAGTCTCTGGTGCGGTACTCTATCAAAGCCTTACTAAAGTCTAAATAAACAATATCAATTCTTTATCGTGATCAACAGCCTCAAAAGCTTTACTGAAGAAGGTTAATAAATTAGATAGGCAGGAACAGCCCCTCGTGAATCCATGTGGGTATCATTAATCAAATTATGGTTATCTAGATGGCTTCTAATATCAGCTATAATTGACTATCAGGATATTAAAATGGTATAAAATACCGACAGGTATTTTATTTCAGAATATTATCGTCTACAAGTGAGCTTCTGCTTCACCCTGTTGCATATGTGTTTTTACCTAACAGCATTCTAACGGAGTATAGAAGAGGTTCGTTAATCTGGCGAAGTCAAGGATGATATGGAAGCGCTCCTTAACACTTGAGGAATGTTGAAGGTGTCCAAGACCGAGTTTGCTCAGATAACCATCTTCGCTAGCGTCTCCAGAGACATCTGAGGCTTGCGACAGCTGGTTGTGGGACAGGTGGTGGTCTTTACTGGACGGGGAGCAGATGTGTGTGATGTAGGTAAATGGTTTCAGAACCGACAAGTTGATAAATTAAGAAACATGTGCAACACTTGGTATCTTTATTGAGAAAACGTTTCGCCAGATGTGTGTGATGCTGGGCGGGTGTGTCTTCCTTACCGGGTAAATATAAGAACATAAGAACATAAGAATGGAGGAACACTCAGAAGGCCTACTGGCCCATACAAGGCAGGTCCTTATCAAAACCACCACTACCTAAGAATTTATTCCCGTACTCACGACACAAATCAAACCCAGCCCCTCCCACTCTATATTTGTCCAATCTCTTTTTAAAGCACCCAAGGTCCTAGCCTCTATCACCCTACTCGGAAGATTGTTCCACGCATCTACAACTCTGTTCGAAAACCAGTACTTGCCTATGTCCTTTCTAAATCTAAATTTATCAATTTAAATCCGTTATTTCTGGTTCTTACTTGGTTCGATATCCTCAGTATTTTATTAATATCTCCTTTGTTTATGCCCATCATCCACTTGTACACCTCGATGATATCTCCCCTCATTCTACGTCTCTCCAGAGAGTGGAGATTCAATGCTCTAAGTCTATCTTCTACGGGAGATTTCTTATACTGTAAATCATTTTAGTCATTCTTCTTTGTATGTTCTCCAATGAATCTATATCCATCCTGTATAAGGAGACCAAAACTGAGCTGCATAATCCAAATGAGGTCTCACTAGTGATGTATAGAGTTGTAAAATAACTTTTGGACTTCTGTTGCTTATACTTCTTGAAATAAATCCTAGTAATCTGTTAGCCTTATTCGCACACTTAGGCACTGTTGTCTTTGCTTTAGATTTCTGCTTACCATGACTCCCAAGTCTTTTCACATTCTGTATGATCAAGCTCAACTTCACCTAGTTTATAAATTCGAGGATATTTTCATTACCAACGATTAGCACCCTACACTTGTCACATTGAACTTCATCTCCACTTTTCAGACCAAGACATTAATTTATCCAAATCCTCCTGGAGTTCATTGGTATCCTCCTCAGAATGAATTATACGGCTATTTTTGTATCATCAGCAAATTTACTCATGTCACTTGCAATTCCTTTATCAAGGTCATTTATGTAAATTATGAACAACAATGGGCCCAAACTGATCCTTGTGGAACGCCACTGGTGACAAATCCCATTCAGATTTGACCCCATTAATGGAAACTCTCTGCTTTCTTTGGTAAGCCATGCCTCTATCCATGCTAGAACTTTACCTCCTATACCATGAGCTGCCACCTTTCTTAAGAGTCTCTTGTGAGGTACTCTATCGAAGGCCTTACTGAAATCCAAGTAAACTATATCATATTCTTTATCACTGTCTACTGCCTCAAATGTTTTATTGAAAAACGTCAGTAAATTTGTCAGGCAGGAACGACCTCTGTAAACCCATGCTGAGATTCATTAATCAAATTATGTTCTTCAAGGTGACTTCTGATAATATCAGCTATAATTGATTCTAATAATTTGCCTACTATAGACGTGAGGCTTATTGGACGGTAATTTGATGGACTGGACTTATCCCTGATTTGAATATAGGAACTACATTAGCTATCTTCCACATCTCTGGCACAACACCAGTTAGGATGGACGTGTTAAACACATTCGTTAATGGCTGACTAAGTTCCATCTTGCATTCTTTAAGTACCCTGGAAAACAACTCGTCGGGTCCTGGGGACTTATTTTGCTTCAGTTTATCTATCTGTTTGATAACCATATCCCTCGTGACAGTAATATTAGTTAATTTGAATTCTTCAGGAACTGAATAATAGTTAATATCTGACCTGTCGTAGTTTTCAACGTTATTAATCTTATTAATTTTTCTACTTAAGCAAAGAGGGATATACCTGACTACAAAGAAGCACACTACAGTGACTCGAACAATACACAAATAACCCGCATCTAACGAAAGAGGGATTTAAAGAAGAACACTAAAGACTTGGATGTGACTTAGGCTTGCCTAGCATGGGTCAGTAGGCCTGCTGCAGTGCTCATTCCTTATAAGAACATAAGAAACATAAGAACATAAGAAAGGAGGAACACTGCAGCAGGCCTGTTGGCCATACTAGCAGGTCCTTCACAATCCGTCCCACTAACAGAATATTTGCTCACCCAATTTTCAATGCTCCCAAGAAATAAGCTTTGACAATTCTACCCACTCATGCTGAGTCCCTCAAATCCAACCCCTCTCACTCATGAATTTATCCAACCTAAATTTGAAACTACCCAAGGTCCTAGCTTCAATAACCCTACTAGGCAGACTGTTCCACTCATCAACTACCCTATTTCCAAACCAATACTTTCCTATATCCTTTCTAAATCTAAACTTATCTAACTTGAATCCATTATTGCGGGTTCTCTCTTGGAGAGATATCCTCAAGACCTTATTTATATCCCCTTTGTTAATACCCATTTTCCACTTGTATACCTCGATCATGTCTCCCCTCATTCTACGTCTTACAAGTGAATGTAATTTTAGGGTCTTCAATCTTTCTTCGTAAGGAAGATTTCTAATGCTATGTATTAATTTAGTCATTCTACGCTGAATGTTTTCTAACGAATTTATGTCCATTCTGTAATATGGAGACCAGAACTGAGCTGCGTAATCTAGGTGAGGCCTTACTAATGATGTATAAAGCTGTAATATAACCTCTGGACTTCTGTTGCTAACACTTCTTGATATATATCCCAGTAATCTATTTGCCTTATTCGTACGCTTAGGCATTGCTGTCTTGGTTTAAGGTTGCTGCTTACCATCACCCCAAGTCCTTCTCGCAATCTGTATGGCTAAGTTCTACGTTATTTAACTTATAAGTGCTTGGGTTATGGACACTCCCGAGCTTCAGAACCTTGCATTTATCTACATTGAACTGCATCTGCCACTTTTCTGACAACGAATTAAGTTTGTCTAAATCTTCCTGAAGTTCTATGACATCTATGTTTGAATCAATTATCCTACCTATCTTCGTGTCGTCGGCGAATTTGCTCATATCACTAGTAATTCCTCATCAAGGTCATTGATATATATTATAAATAACAATGGGCCTAAGACTGATCCCTGTGGAACACCACTTGTTACAAGTCCCCATTCAGGTTTAACCCCATTTATGCACACTCTCTGCTTCCTATTGGTGAGCCATGACTCGATCCATGACAGCACTTTTCCCCAATGCCATGAGCTGCCACTTTCTTTAACAGTCTCTGGTGCGGTACTCTATCAAAAGCCTTACTAAAGTCTAAATAAACAATATCGAATTCTTTATCGTGATCAACAGCCTCAAAAGCTTTACTGAAGAAGGTTAATAAATTAGATAGGCAGGAACGGCCCCTCGTGAATCCATGCTGGGTATCATTAATCAAATTATGGTTATCTAGATGGCTTCTAATAATATCAGCTATAATTGACTCTAGTAATTTGCCTACAATTGAGGTCAGGCTTATTGGGCGGTAGTTTGACGGTAGTGACTTGTCCCCTGCTTTATAAATAGAATTACATTAGCCATCTTCCACATATCAGACACTACACCTGTTTGAAGAGATAAATTAAAAATGTTAGATATTGGTTCACAGAGTTCCATTTGCATTCCTTAAGAACCCTTGCAAAAAGCTCATCAGGACCCGGCGATTTATTTTGTTTCAGTCGGTCCAGCTGTTTCATAATCATTTCGCTAGTGACTGTGATATTACATAATTTATCTTCTTCTGGGCCTCTGTAAAATTAATTACTGGGATATTATTAATGTCTTCCTGTGTGAAAACCGAGAGAAAATAATTATTAAAAATAGAGCACATATCATTCTCCTTGTCAGTAAGATGCCCAAAGTTATTTTTAAGGGACCTATCTTATCCCTAACTTTTGTTCTATAAACCTGGAAAAAACTTTTGGGTTAGTTTTGAATCCTAGCAACTTTAATTTCATAGTCCCGTTTAGCTTTTCTTATTCCCTTTTAACGTCCCTCTTAATGTCAGTATACTGATTTATAAGATGACCCTCACCTCTTTTATGCGCCTATAAATTCCTTTCTTCTGCCCTAAAAGATATTTGACCCTATTATTCATCCATTTTGGGTCATTTCTACTTGATCTAATTTCTTTATACAGGATAAATGTTCTTTGGGCAGCCTGTATAGTGTTAAGAAAACTGTCATATTGATACCTCTCTTCTTCACCCCAGTCCACAGTTGATAAGTGTTCTCTAAGTCCATTATAATCTGCTAAGCGAAAATCTGGGACCATTACTGAATTACCCCTACTATCATACATCCATTCAATGCTAAAGGTAATTGACTTGTGGTCGCTTGAGCCGAGTTCCTCTGTAATTTCTAAATTATTAACAAGGGTTTCCTTGCTCAGAACCAAGTCAAGTAGGTTATTTCCCCTTGTAGGTTCTGTTACAAACTGCTTCAAAAGCAATCCTGAACTACTTCTAAAAAGTCGTTAGATTCTAAATTCCCTGTCATGAAATTCCAATCAATCTGACTAAAATTAAAGTCCCCTAGAATTACTACGTTATCGTGTCTTGTGGCCTTAACAATTTCCTCCCAAAGTAGTCTCCCTTGTTCCCTATCTATCTTATGTTCTTAATTTTTTTAATATTCTTGAAAAGAGAGGAGTCAGTCATCAGCCAACCCGCAAGAGAGAGAGAGAGAAGGGGAGGGAGGGGGGCCCAAGTTAGAGACACCAGATCCAGTGATAGGAATATTACCACGTCTGGCAGGATAAGCCCTGGAGGGCTTTCCGTTCGCCCTGAATTAAGGCAAAGCAGGGAGAGAACCCCAGGCAGCTATGTACAGATTACATGCATTGAGGTGCGTCTGCTATGTAACTGTCACTTCTTGGGGAGTGTGATGAGGGCTTGCACGATGCTCATTTGCGAATTTACACTGCGCAGAACTGCGAATATTTTTTAAAGTTTTCTTATATATATATATTTCCGTACGTTGCGTGTTTATTAGTGGCCGGAGTTATCTTTTAGAAGAGTATAATGAGAGGTGAGAACACCGTACCGGGGTGGGAGTTGGGTTGGTGTGTGTGTGTGTGTGTGTGTTTACCTCCTCCCTCCACTTCACTTCTTCCCTCAGTTTCATTCATCCTCTCATTTTCCCTTATTCCTCCTCCTCCTTCCCCCTTTCTTATCCTCCTAAAACTCGTCCTTTAAGCTACTTTACTCACATATTTGTACTTACCCATTTGTGGTTGCAGGAGTCGATTCACAGCTCTTGGCCCCGTCTCTTCGCTGGTCGCTACTGTGTGTATGTGTGCGTGTGGTAGTATTAGCAGTAGTAGTAGTAGTAGTAGTAGTAGTAGTAGTAGTAGTAGTAGTAGTAATAGTAATAGCAATAGTAGTAGTAGTAGTAATAGTTACCCTCTCTCAAAGGCCCTTGATACAGACACTTGTTCTGCTTGTGTGTATGTGTGTAATAATAACAATTGGATGTATATATCTACAGCACCTGGAAATATACACCGCGAGGTATATTTCTCACAGCGTATATACACTTTAATCTCAATTTTAGGGTGAAACTAACCTGTGGTTTTGAAAAGGACCTGCATTGTATGGGCCAGTAGACCTTCTGCAGTTTTCCTCCATTCTTATGTTCTTAGAACATATTACGTGTTGCCTGAATGATCCTTAATGTTTTAAGATCCCCATTTAGCAACCGAATCAGAAGCCTTTCTAGGTATGGATTATTTACAGTTCTTGGATATCCAGATGCGTTCAACATCCTCTGTGTGCTTCTGAATCATGAGAAAATTTCTGCCTCCCTTTCAATAGACAATTTACGAGTCACAGTTGTCAGGAGGGCGAAGAATGTTAATCACAGAGGACTAAGGGAGGAAAAACAGGTCTGGCCAGAGAACCTACGAGGCACTTATTAATGATTTATGGGAATGTGAGGGATGGAGAATCCCC
>WNWK01047928.1:0-13740 GCA_009830355.1 Cherax destructor
TTTGGGGTTAAAATTTCATTGAAAAATTTATTAAAACGAAGAAATCCCAACCCCTTTTTGGGGCCCCAAGTCGGCCCCTTTCCCCCCTTTCCCCCTTTTTTATCCTTTAAACCCCAAATAACATGTTTTTTAAAAATTCCCCCACAATTTTAAAAAAAAAAACGGAGGGACCAACGGGGAAATTTTATTTCTCTTCAACATTTTAATTTTTGCCCCAAGTTTAATTCTTGAAATTTCTGTTAAATTTTTTTTTGGAAAAATCCAAGAAAAAAGTTTGGTCCTTTGAAAAAAAAAAGGGAAACAACTTTTCAATCTTAAAATCATTATTTAAATTTGATGCTTCAACCCCAAACATTTTTTTCGTTGATTTTTTTGGGCCCCTTTTCATTTTGGGTCCCTTTATAAAGGGAATACCGGACATTTATAAAAAAACCCCTAGAATTTAAAATTTTATTTTTTTGGGTTTAAAAAAAAATTTTTTTCATTTTCCTTTTTAAACAGGAAAACTTTTTCAAATTAAAGTTTTAATTCTATAATTTTTGTCTTTCAAACCTAAAAAATAAAAAGAAGCCGTGAAAACCGGAAAACCCAAAAATTATAATCATCTTTTAAAAAATCATACCTTACAATACCTGATTTCAACACGAAATCTGTTCCGAAAAAGGCCACCATAAAAATCACCGGAAATGCTGCTGAAGCTCTTTCAAAATGCCTTGCATCCAGGGGTGTGACAGAGCTTAGCAAACAACTAAAAAAGTAAAGTCCAATGCTCACCCACCCAGTCAGGCATGGAGGGATATAAATAGAATTAAGGAACAGAACTGGTCAGATCCGCACCGATTTTGCTGTTCATCGGTGTTGGATGAGTGCATTCGCCCGCCCAGTTCCTTGGATCCCAGTGCTGGGAAAGGCTTTTCTTTAATGATCAATGTTCTTGCTGATTGGCTGCTTCATCTTGTTGTAGACTGAACATGTGAAAAACGAAATTTCCACAGCTGTTGACCGCCGAAAAGATTGTCACCACCCAGCGAATAGTGACGCTGTGGGCCGGTACGTCGTCTGTGGTGCCAAACCCACAGTGGCTGCCGTTGCTTGTTGGGGGCGGCAAAGGTCTCCGTGGCTTTCAGTGGGCAACGAATCATCTGCCCTTGGTACGGTTGTAATGGCAAGGTTTTTCCCGTTCTTCATGGCATCTCTCAACACTTTTTTTTCTTTTTCTTTTTAACTGATTTTTTTTCCCAATATTTTTTTTTTTGGTGTGACACGGGTTGCTATCTTTTCGCCGTAATTTTCCAAAAGGATCGAACCCCTTCACTGAGGAAAAAAAGATACCCACAGTGGAGGCAAAACTTCCAAGGATAACACCAGCGCTTTCCTCCCAAACCTTTTTTTTTTTTTTTTTGAGCGGCTGGACCCGCCCACGTTGGTGGGGATTGGTCGCCGGTGCCCGTCGCTCCGGGGGATAAGCACAAGATGCCATCCTGGCAGGTACACAACATAATTCCTAAACCCCAACGCTTGATCCCCCACGCAGTTATAGTTTTATCTACCTATTTGTGCTGCTGTGACCATGGCAACTGCACAGAGACCCCCCAATTCCGAACATGGCCCTTTTCCCAACTACCTAAGCCATCCTTAACCAGCAAATATTCTCTCCACTCTGACTCAGGCTCTTCTCATCAATGTCTAAACCAGCAATGGTTTTTAAAGTCATTCTTAATCTTGCTAACTATGATATCTATAAAAAGAGGCTTGTCTCAAGTTTTCCCAGGCTAGTTTTGCCATCAACTGGGCCCTGACCACAAGACAACTCTCTTCTGCTGGTATATGACACTGACAGGACTGACCTGATGACTGAAATCTCTGCCCAAAACAACTCACTGTTGAGGAGCTCTTTCGCCCTCTTTCTTCCAGCATCCTGAAAATTCTGCTCCACTCCCATTGAGGTTGACATTCTGTTCAAACACAGCATTCGTGCATACTTCATCATTCCTTCTTCTTCACTGTTTGTGCTTAACTATATCCCTGTCCTTCAATGCTTCAAGTTTTGACCACTTGAAGGAATCTTGCACTAAACCCTAGGGTCAACATTAACTCGTGAACAGTAAAGGTCCTCCTTTACTGGTCACGAGGAACAAATGCAAATCCTAAGTGCATTAACTCACACACCTTCACTTTGCTGCTTCCTCTCAATATCCTAAACCAAGCAATATGTCATTCTTGCAAAAACACAACCCAGCAACCTAGCTAATTCTGTTACAAGCTTGCTTTTCACAAAAAAACACCATATTCTAACTCTGTTCCATAATAATAATAATAATATTTTATTTAAACATGATACAAAGATTACACTTTCTTCTTGTATTGACTGATAACCACGTTGGGAACGTTTCCTAATAAAGATTCCATGTGATATGTGTCTAATTTACAACTTGTCGGTTCTCTGAACCATTCATCTACATGTACTACATAGTTCGGTATCGGGTGTCCATGCCAAAAGCCTAATATGCTGAGCATTGTGGGCATTCTTAAAAATTAATTAACAGTGACTACATGGTAAAAAATTATGGTTGATAATTTACAAAATAAGATAATTGTATTTGAGTTGTGAAATTTGAATATAAGTTGAACATAATTTATTAATTGCAGCAATGCAATTAATTAAATCAGATCAGACAAATTAAAACAATTTGTTGTGTTGCAATTACAGTTTATATGTTCATTAGATAAGTTACAAAGAGTACAAAGAGTGGATTATTTTATTTGTTAATGCTATAGAAACAGAGTTGCTCAGTATACATTATTTATAACAGGTTTTTACATTTAGTGATTAATCAACTTTGTTAATAATGTTAAATATTGTGCACTTAGGTTTGGGTGAGAAGGTGGTTTTAGCATCGTTTTTGAATTGAGGCAATCACAGGTAATGAATTAAATTTTCGGCCCTTTAATGTGTATTGAGTTTGTGCATAGTGTTAGGGACACGGGGAACATCGAGGAGTGATCTGTGTCTTGTGTTATGGTCATGTGTCCTGTTAAGGTTGGTAAGGAGAAGTTTGAGTGGATGAGTTAATATTTGAGGTTTATGTTCTATGTATGTAATAGGCACAGAAAACGTATGGATGTCTTGTATGGTGAGTAAGTTTAGATTTTTGAATATTGGTGGAGTATGTTGCCTGGGGTGAATTTGTTATCATTCCTAACTGCAGCCTTTTGTTGTGTTATTAATGGTCTGAGATGAGTTATTGTTGTTGAGCCCCATGAGCAGATTCCATAGGTGAGTAGGGGTAAATGAGTGAGTGATATAGGGTAAGGAGAGCTGGTTGTGGAACATATACCGTATCTTGGATAGTATTCCCACTGTCTTGGAGACTTTCTTGGAAATTTGTTGTATATTTGTCTGAAATTTGAGGCCACTGTCAAGATGGATTCCTAAAATTTTCCTCTGTGAGTTTTCGATAAGGGACCCGTTTATCATTATGTTAAGTGGTACATTTGTAGCTCTGTTTCCAAACTGAATGAAATAGGTTTTATCAATAATGAGGTAAGTTTGTTAGTCATCACCCAGGTAGATATTTTCTGCAATTCAGCATTTACAGTGTTGGCTAGTATGTCTGGGCTTGGTTGAGGAAAACGGTATGTAGTGTCATCTGCAAATAGTATGGGTTTGAGTAGTTGAGATGCATTTGGTAGGAGGTTAATGTAAATGAGAAAGAGAAGTGGGCCAAGAACACTTCCCTGTGGGACACCAACTGTAATAATTTGAGTGGTAGAACTAGCTCCATTTGTGTACACATATTGGCTTCTGTTGCTAAGGTATGATTTTAGGTAGTTGAGGGAGTGCCCTCTTATACCATAGTGTGGTAATTTTAGGTGTAACAGATCATGGTCAACTGTGTCAAATGCTTTACGTAAATCAATGAAGATTCTCACTGGGATTTCTTTTTTTCTCGAGAGCGATGTAAATTATTTCTAGCATGTGTATAATAGCATCATTTGTATTTTTATTACCTTAGGCCTGAATACAAACTGACAGTGGTTGAGTACGTTGTGAGAGATGAGGTAGGAATATATCTGCCTATGAATTAATTTTTCAAAGATTTTGGAGAGAAGGGGCAAGTTAGATATTGGCCTATAGTTATTCAGGTCTGTTTGATCTCCTTTATGTATGGGGGTAACCCTTGCTATTTTGAGTATTGAAGGGAAGGTAGAGGATTCGAGGGATTTGTTAAAGAGTGTTGCAATAATTTGTTGAAAGAACTTGAGAAGCTTTTTTGTATATAAAGGTGGTAAGTTATTTAGATCTCCTGCCTTGTTTTTTAATGTGTTAATTATAAGTGAGACTTCTATTGGGTTGGTTCGGGGCTAAGAATAGTGTGTTCGGATAGGTGCCAGTGAGATAGTCGTTAGGTGGAGTGTTTGAACTTGGGATTTTGTTTGCCAGCTTTTTTCTTATGGTGGAGAAGAAATCATTGAGTCTGTTTGCTGATTCAGTACGTGGGAGTAGGGGTTCATCTGGTTTTGTTAGTTTCATTGTTCTGTTAGTGGATATCCTTTTAGTTCCTAGAATTTCAGATAGGGTTTTCCAGGTCTTTTTTATATCACCTTTTAAGTTATGTATTATTATTATTATTATAATCAAAAGAAGCGCTAAACCACAGGGGTTATACAGCACGGCTGGTCAGGACAGGATGCAGGGAGAATGGATTATAAGAGGGAGATGGATGATTAGTAGGGTATGGAGTGCAGCAGGACAGTGGATAGTGCAGGGAGAGAGGGTAGCAAGAGATCGAGGTAGAAGGGACTGAGGGAGGTGCTAGAGGTATAATCTTCAGAGTTTGTGTAGTAAGTCAGTTTCTGTCAAAAAGTCAACGAGAGAGTCAGGATTAAAGGAGGGTCCATAAGCAAGAAGGGAAGGAAAAGAAAGGGCCGCAGAGTGAAGACGCCGTTGGAGGTAAATTCTGCATGCTCTTTGATAGAGTGGGCAGTCCAACAGAATATGTCGAACAGACACTGGAACCTGACAATGCTCACAGAGGGGAGGAGCCTCTCCATGAGATACCTGTGAGTAAGACGAGTGTGGCCAATGCGAAGTCGGGAGAGTGTAGTCTCCCAACCTTGACATTGGTGACAAGAAGGCCAGAAACCTATACTCGGTTTAATAGAATGAAGTTTGTTATTTAGCAGGTCAGACCAGCGTTGTTGCCAACGGGTGCAAGGTGGGTAGCAATGACCAAAATAGTCGTGAAAGGAACACCTCTATATGAAACTGGAAGGTCATGTACTGCTGACCGCGCAGCAGTGTCTGCCTGTTCATTGCCCTGTACGTCAACATGACCAGGGACCCAACAAAAAACAATATATTTGTGCTTGCTAAGAGATCCGGCATAACCAAAGTTGGATATGAGGACCTGGGGGTGAGGTGTATCAATTTTACGGATAGCCTGTAAAGCACTAAGGAGTCTGAAAACGACCATAAATGGTGAACAGGCATAGATGCAATACGATAAGTGCCACAAGAATACAAGAATGGCATACAATTCAGCCATAAATATGCTAGCCGAGGATAATAGATGCCCTCGCACGATGCTGTCCGGGAAGACTGCTGCGAATCCGACACCGTCAGATGAATTTGAACCATCAGTGTATACTGCGATTGCATGGGAAAGAGAACGGAAGTGGTCTAGAAAAAAAAGTGAGAAGCCGCCATAGGTAGTTGGGCTTTCGCGCAAGGTAGAGGAATAGAACAGACATGGACAGCAGGAACTTCCCAAAGGGGGTAGGGGAAAGGGAGATGTCACATGAACGTATAAAGGTGGTAGCTGAAGGGAAGACAAGAGTGAATGTAAGACGAAAGAAAAGGGACGAAGTAAAGCAGGGGCGATGGACAAATAAAGCGCCTACCAACATCTGTGATCAATCCTATACATGTAAGGATTGGGAGGTCATGGAGCGAACATAAAGCGAATGCAATGTGCATCACGACGATCGGACAAGAATGGAATGTTCGCTTCTACATAGAGGCTCTCAACCGGGGAAGAACGAAATGCACCAAGGCATAAACGCAATCCCTGGCGATGTATGGGATTAAGGCTAGAAAGAGTAGCAGGGGAGGCCGCCAAATATATCTGGTCACCATAATCGAGTTTTGATAAAATTAGGGCTGAATGCAGGCGGAGAGTGCTACGATTAGCCCCCAACGAAAGATGTGTGAGGGTTTTTAGGAGGTTCAGCCGGTTATGACAAGTTGTCTTCAGAGAGGTAATGTGAGGTTTCCAGGACAATCGACGGTCAAACAGGAGGCCGAGAAACCTGACTGTATCACGTTCTGGGATACGTGAGCCGTATAGGTACAACGGACGATCAGAGACCACTGAACGTCTAGTAAACGTAATTTGATGAGTTTTGTCACTAGAAAATTTAAACCCGTGAATGGTGGCCCAATCGGAAACTCGGTTGACTGCATGCTGGAGGGAAATTGCAATGAGGTGACAGTCAGCACCCACACAAGCTATAGCAAAGTCATCCACATAAAGCGATGACCAAATGTTGGATGGGAGAACTAGTGCCAGATTATTTATAGCAAGGAGAAAAAGTGTTGTGCTCAGAACACAACCCTGGGGTAAACCTTCAGCTTGGACAAAGTCCGGGGAAAGCTCATTACTAACCCAGACACGGAAATGTCTTTCAGTTAAGAAAGCCTTAAGGAAAAATGGTAGATTGCCTCGGAGGCCTAAGGAGTGGGCCTGCGTCAAGATATTATACTTCCAAGTTGTGTCATAAGCCTTCTCAAGCTCGAAAAAGATGGCAATAACCGAGTTGTTATTGGCAAAGGCATTACAAATATACGTATCCAAGCGCAGTAAGGGGTCAATGGCAGAACGGCCCTTACGAAAGCCATATTGACTAGTGGAGAGATTACTGTGCGTCTCTAAATACTACATCAAAAGTCTATTAACTAGACGTTCCATCACCTTGCAAACTGCACTAGTAAGAGCAATGGGACGGTAGTGGGAGGTATCATGTCCCGTAGTACCCGGTTTGCGAAAAGGGAGAACAATAGCAGACTTCCACAGTTGGGAATAACTCCTTGCGACCATATAAGATTAAAGAGTCGTAAGAGGACAGTAAGAGCAGACTGATGTAAATGCTGTAGCATACGAATATGCATGCCGTCTGACCCACCTGCCGATGATCGGCAAGCAGAGAGTGTTGCCTCCAGTTCTTGAAGGGTAAAAGGCACATTATAAGATTCTTCTCTGAGAGAAGGAAAATCTAAGGGCTTTAACTCGCTGGCAGACTTAGAAGAAAAAACGAGGGGCATAGATGGAGCCCCTGAGAAATGCGGACCAGATGATTACCAATTTTAGTGGCAACGGCAAGAGGGTGTGATATATCGACACCAGCAACCTGAAGACCAGGAGCCAGGTCGGGGGAGAATTTACCACTCAATTTTGGCACTTTCTTCCAGACTGCACTCATTGAGGAAGCCGAAGTGACAGTAGAAATGTAATCTCGCCAGCAAATGTGTTTAGCATCATGTATGACACGGCGAGCAATTGCTCTCTTCTGCTTAAAATCAAGGAGTCTCTCTGTGGTTCTGTTATACCGATACCTGCCCCACGCAGCGTGTTTCACAGGAGACCACCAAGGCACGCACTTCTGAGAATGTTTGCCCGAGGTTTGGGGGATAGAATGTGAAGCTGCCGTGAAGACGGAGGACGAAAAGAGATGTAAAACCTCATCAATGGAGGACGAGGAAGGAACCTCATGAAAGGCAGTAAGATGTGCGTAAAGGTCCCATTTCGCCTGGTCAAATTGCCAGTATGGGCTACGAGGAGGTGGAGAATACGAAGGGACCTAAGGATGATTGGGAAATGATCGCTATCATGTAAGTCCGGGAGGACAGACCAGGTGAAGTCAAGGACAGTTGATGAAGAGCAGATGGAAAGATCTATCCAGGAGAAAGAATGAGTTCGGGGATCAAAATGGGTAGGAGTACCTGTATTTAAAACATGGAGGGGAGAGAAGCAAGAAATGCCTCCAACTGAAGCCACGGAGTCAAGTCGACCCTCCCCAAAGAAAATGGTGTGTGTTAAAATCGCCAAGTAATAGAAGGGCTGGTGGCAAGGAAGAAACCAGAAAATCAACATCTGGGATAGACAATGCTCACAAAGGGGAGAGATATAAAGAACAGAGTGTACACCACTTATTCAAGTGGATACGGGCTGCGGTGTAATGTAGAGAAGAATGAACGTAGAGCTGACGGTATAGAACACCAGTGCGTATAAGAAGAGCACTTTTGTTAAAGGTTCCATTGGAAAAAGGATCTGATGAATACAACAAATCATAGCCTGAAAAGGGCCGGATAACAGAGGATTGCAATTTGGGTTCTTGCAAACAGACACCAACACGAAAAAAGTGGGAGAGCAACACCTGAAGCTCACCCCGGTTACCCCTGAGGCCTCGGATATTCCACTGCAAATAAGCCATGATTTATGAAGAGAAAGATATAAGTCGAAGTTAGAGGTATCTATGGACTAGGGTTAGAAAAGTCCACTTGTGGAGGAAGCGGAAGATCTGTAATCAGAGAAGAAGTGGAAGGAGGAGGGTATGCAACCATTGGGGAGACTATAGACTGTACTAAAGCAGAAGGCGAGGAGATGGAAGAGGAAACTGTCAAAAGGGCTTGGGAGGGGACAGGAGTGGAAGCGGCCTGGGGCGGGGCAGTCAAGGAAGGAACGTGGGAGGGGACAGGGGATGAAGACATTGAACGAGGAGGAGGATAAACCTCCACACACGTTACACAACTAGTCAGAGGTGAAGAACCTGGCAATGGGAATTTTTGCCGGACTTATGAGAAGAAGGGGGCGCTGAGGTTTAGGTGGTGAACGAGGGCATGTAGACACAGAACTGTGGAAGTGAGTAAAGGAAGGGGTGTGGACAGTATGGGATGCCGAGGTAGGGACCTCAGAGCCAAGAACAGCAAAAGGATTCGAGATGGGTGACTGAGGATGGGGCGACCACAGAGGAAGCCGGAGAAGCTGGGACCCCACAAGTGGGGCGACGTTTAGCAATGGAGAATAGGAAATACGGGGAAGTCTCCCTTGAAGGCGTAGATGAGAGATGGCCATAGCATATGAGAAGCCTTCTGCCTCTTTGAGACAACGGATTTCCCGCTCATTCAGGTAAACCTAACAATGGCAAGAGTATGATGGAGGGAGATAGATTACAAGAAGGACTGGCATGGTCGTCGGCCCCACAGACTGGGCATTCGGCCATGGACCTTCAATATTTCGCTGGATGACCAAAATGCCAGCAGTTTCTACACTGTTGTGGTGTAGGGGTCACCTTTGAACTTGTAAACATTGACCTGCAATGTAGACTGAAGGTGGAAGTTCACTGCAGTCAAATGTTAAATGAGCTATATTGCAAGGATAACGTCTACGCTTATTGGCAGGGAGGACAAAAGTGTCAACTTTAAGAATATGGAGTTCTTGGAGCTCAAGCTGCTCCAAAATGTCATCACCACATGTCTGGAAATTAGGTTGGACAATGGTGTGGGGTAAAATGACAGTACCACTACAAGAATTGAGAGAATGATGCTTGTCAATAGTGATAGGAATAGTATCTATAGTCGTAAGAAGAGAAAGATCGCGAGCTTGGCCAGCATTCTGGACCATAATGATGCGAGTGCCGCTCTTGAGAGCATGAAATGAGACATCTTTACCTACATGGTGTAGGAGAGCTTTACCAATACTATGATCAGAAAGATAGGTATTAGGAGAGGTTGGTCGTAGAGTAAAAAACTTTGTCCATTGAGTAGTGTGAAACAAAGTGTTTAAGGGGAGTGTGTGATGTGCTGGTCGTTTCTGAAATGAATGAGAAGGAAGTGTCGAATCATCATGTAAGGGTCTTGGTCGTTTGGGTGTGGGACCGGAGGTGGTCCGACGTGTGACGGGCAAGCAATCCGAAAATTGCCGCACTGTTTGGGGAGAAGCTGGAATCAAGGTCAGAGAAGAGCGAAGGTCAGACGTGTCAAAAGGGCCATTCAGAACCCTGGTACCTGAAGCAGGTGACGAACCGGCACCAGCAAGAGGTACAGGGGTATTAGAGTTGTCCGAAGAGTTGTCTATTAACGAGGTAGGGTCAGAACTAGGTGTGGTATCAAGAAGGGGCCCAGGGGTAGGTTCACGGATTAGGGCATCCATGGTTAGGTTACCTCTTTCTTTTTGTTTTTAAGAAAAAAAAAGAAAGAAAAGAACATAAAAATAAAAAAAGGGGGGAACGTGGATTAATAGCTCCTAGGAGGAAAGGTGGGTAAATCCCCCTCTGCGCCTAAGAGGAGCTCAACATCACAAGTAGTGCAGATGCTGCATGGAACCCGTGCCATACCCTACCCTTCATGCTAGTAAACCAGCAATCTGGGATAGCAACCTCACATCCACCGAGCCACCTTGGTGGACAAAAGAGAGTGCGGCCGGATACCCGCCACAAAGCATACCGCCTTTGGACACCACCCCTGGAATCTGAAAGGTGGCCTCCAGAGATACACCCGTTGCCCGAAAGATACCCAAAGCCACTCCCTGGGAGACCGGAGAGGGATCAGGACATCCCCAGGCGATCCAGATTCCACGGCAAACTACACCACTGCCAAGAACCTCAATGGAATGGGATGGACCACGGTACCCTTCCCCCTACCTAGGAACTAGAATGCCTGTGGAGAGAAGCTCCCAGGGTAAAAATGGGAAGGGAATAAAAGAGGGATGAGGAGGAGAAGGAGGAGGAAAGGGAAAAGGGAGGATGGGAAAGGGAAGGGGGGATTGGGGGGTAATTAGGTTCGGTCTGAGGAAGACCATGAGGTCCAATTCCTCAGACCAATAGCCTCTTTACCACGACAAGAGGTTAAGTTATGTAATCTGTTCTCGTAGTACAATTTTTTTGACCTTATCAGGCTCGTTAGGTTTGATGAGTAACGTTTTGTTTGCTCTCTTGTTATTTGACCCATTCTATACTGTTTTTCATATAGGTGTTTTATATTAATAGATTTGAGAATGCTGGGTGTTAGCCAGGGACTGTTTAGTCTTTTAGCTGTGATCTGTAGTTTTTTAGGGCAATGCTTATTATAGAGGTATTGGGTCTTTTTTAAGAAAAATATTAATACATATGTCAGTATCTGTATAGTTGTCTATCTCTGTTTGCCAGTCAATGTTTGTCATAGCTGTTATGAAGTTATTAATAGCTGTCTCATTATGTAGTCTGAAGGTAACTTTAGTAGTCTCTAGGGGTAATTTACCGAGGTTAGTTATGAGAAAGATAGGGTAGTGGTCTGTGGTATTATTTGTGATTATGCCTGATTTTAAAGGGGATATGGTGTTAGTCCAGATGTGATCTAATAGGGAGGCACAAGTCTCAGAGATTCTTGTAGGTTTTGTTGCTGTCGGTAGCAGCAAGCAGTTGCTCATAGTGTTTGTGAATTCAGTTATTTGTGGGTCGTGATCTTGTAGGAGGTTTATATTAAAGTCTCCTGTGAGGATTAAGTGGTCTTTGTTCATGTGTGTATCAGTAATCATACTTCCTAATTTTTCACTAAATTGTTTAATATTTGACTATGGTTCTCTATAGATGTTTATCACTGTGATAGGTTTTGTAGGTATTTGGATTTAAACTTAGCTATTATATATTCTCCATGTTCATCTCTTTGTGCATGTATTGTTGATACATTCAAGCTGGTCTGAGTAGAATATAGCTGTGCCGCCACCTTGTTGGTGTGTCCTACAATTGTGAATGGCTGTTAACCAGAATGGCATAGATATCTGTGTTTAGTATTAGGCTTTAGCCAGGTTTCAGTGAGAGAAATGATGGACATACTGGCCTGTACGTAGTGAGTTTAATAATGCAGTGAGGTCGTCAAAATGTTTGCTTAAAGATTTGACATTGTAGTTAAAGATAGTTATGTTATTGTTGGCTTTGAGTAGTGTTTTTGCCTGTTCTGCTGTTAGTAATTGCAGTTATTGTTAGGTTCTGTAGGTGATTTAATAAAGAGCTGATATCAGGATCAATGTTTGGAATCATAAGATTTAGTGATTCTATAATTAAACTTTAAAATAGAACAATGTAAGTAGACTTGAGAATAGAACAATGCAAAATGAGTTCTTCCTCCTCCTCCTCCTCCATATCTTCTTCAACCACTTCTTCTGCTACATATGCAACTGCAGTAAATAGACCTGTCTTCTGCTGCAACCTCAACAAAACCCTCCAGTGTTCTTGAGACAATAGTGCTGACAGCCATTTATTGCACTAAGGCTTTTCGAACTGACTATCTTTCTCTTAAACTCACTTCTCGCAGCAAACAATTTCGACGCTGTTTCCTTCCCTTCTGATTTCTCTCTTCCTATTGATCAGAACAACGCCCTCGATACTCTTATCTCACCACCAACAATGCCAGCCTCAGCTCAACCTGTGCCAACTCATACTCCTACTCCTATTACTTCCTCCTCAAACTCCCCTTCCACTTCATCTACCACTGAAACACCCACATCACCTTCAGCCTCATCTTGTTCATCTAAATCACCTCCACCAACTCACAAGCCATGCTCCACTTCAAAAAGGAAGACTTGTAATTCCTCTCTTGTGACATCACAGGTTTAGGAACTTGCACGTCATGTATTCTCAGTGAAAAACCCCCACCACCGCTACTCCTCCCTCTCCCTCCTCAAAACGCAAACGCTCCACTGAGCTCTATACATGACATAGGTCAACTGATGGTTTATTCTAAATGGGAATTAACGATGGGCTGAAGAAACCACTGTACCAACATGCACCCAACACTCCCCAACATGGCTCTTAAAGTCACACAATTTAATATTCTCGCCTATAACACAAACACATACTCGCTGAACTCGTTGAATCAGAGCACCCAGACGTGCTGTTATTAACCCTTTCAGGGTCTGTGCCATAGTTCTATGGCTTTGAGTTCTGGGTCCAAACCGTAGATCTACGTCATGAACTCAGCTCACTCAGATTTAACGGTAAATTTGTGCCTAGATATGAGAGAATACATCTATGTGGTAAGTGTGCACCACATAAAACAAATCCTGCAGCACACAGTGCATAATAAGAAAAAAAACTGAAACCGTAATTTTCGATTAAAACAGCGACTTTGCAGTGTTTTTTCGTATACTTTTTATAGTTGTATTTGCGATTTCTTGGTCTCATTTGATAGAATGGAAGATATATGACAGATATAGAGATGATTTTGATTGGTTTTAATACTGGAAATGGCTTGAAACTGAGCTCAAAGTAGCAGAAATGTTAAATTTTTGCCGATGTTCAAGAGTAAACAAATGACCTCACACATCTAATACGCGCCAGCTGGTGGGTCTAATATACATTCACAAATGTGGTGATATTATTTGTACAATTATTACAATATTGCATAACAGTAAATCTTCCATTTTTTGGTTTGAATAAAAATTCATTATGTGAATAAAAAATCAAAATGGAATTCATTTGTAAAGACTGAAAATGTAACTAATGAGCAGAGGTGTTATGGGGTGCTATGGACTTGTTATGGGGGCTATGGAACCCAGCATGTATTGTTGTAATTAAATAACATGAATACCTAATTATATTGAATTAATCAGAAGTACTGCAAGATGGTTAAAGGCTAGGCCATCCTTAAAACTTAAAAAAAGCTGAATTAACCTGATTTTTAATAAATAGGTTATAAATAAAAAT
>WNWK01047929.1:0-13740 GCA_009830355.1 Cherax destructor
AGAAAGAACACTGCATGTGTACAGAGAAGAACACTGCATGTGTACAGAGAAGAACACTGCATGTGTACAGAGAAGAACACTGCATGTGTACAGAGAAGAACACTGCATGTGTACAGAGAAGAACACTGCATGTGTACAGAGAAGAACACTGCATGTGTACAGAGAAGAACACTGCATGTGTACAGAGAAGAACACTGCATGTGTACAGAGAAGAACACTGCATGTGTACAGAGAAGAACACTGCATGTGTACAGAGAAGAACACTGCATGTGTACAGAGAAGAACAGTGCATGTGTACAGAGAAGAACAGTGCATGTGTACAGAGAAGAACAGTGCATGTGTACAGAGAAGAACAGTGCATGTACAAGTGGAAGGGTTAACAGAATTAGAATAATATGTAGTAAACCCACTATCCACGATTAGTGTTATGAACCATCTTTAAATTTTGTTCCCAAAAATTCCAATACCCTCTTACCATTAAATTTTTACTTTTTGTTCCCCAAAATTCCAATACCCTCTTACCATTAAATTTTTACCTTATATCCAACTACCATTCTACCTCATAGTCTTAATTCTACCTCATAGTCTTAATTCTACCCCATAGTCTTAAATCTACCTCATAGTCTTAATTTGTATTTGATAACCACAAAATCCCCTTATTATTCAAGCTTTATTATAGGTAGTAGGTTGGTAGACAGCAACCACTCAGGGAGGTACTACCATCCTGCCAGGTGACTGTGAAACAGAAACCTGAAACTGTTTTACATGATGGTAGGATTGCTGGTGTCTTTTTTCTGTCTCATAAACATGCAAGATTTCAGGTACGTCTTGCTACTTCTACTTACACTTAGGTCACACTACGCAAACATGTACACGTTTATTGTATACACACTCATCTGAGTTTTCTTTGATTTTATCTTAATAGTTCTTGTTCTTATTGCTTTTCCCTTTCATATCCATGGGGAAGTGGAATAAGAATCTTTCCTCCGTAAGCCATGCGTGTTGTAAAAGTCAACTAAAATGCCGGGAACAATGGGCTAGTAACCCCTTTTCCTGTATAGCTTACTAAAAGAAGAAGAAGAAAATCGTCAAAGTGGGATGTTTGAATGTGCGTGGATGTTGTGCGAATGATAAGAAAGAGATGATTGTAGATGTTATGAATGAAAAGAAGCTGGATGTCCTGGCTTTAAGTGAGACAAAGCTGAAGGGGTAGGAGAGTTTCAGTGGGGAGAAATAAATGGGATTAGATCAGGGGTTTCAAATAGAGTTAGAGCTAAAGAAGGAGTGGCAATAATGTTGAATAATCAGTTATGGCAGGTAAAGAAGGAATATAAATGTATAAATTCAAGGATTATGTGGAGTAAAATAAAGGTTGGATGTGAAAAGTGGGTTATAGTAAGTGTTTATGCACCTGGAGAAGAGAGAAGTGTAGAAGAGAGAGAGATTTTGGGAAATGTTGAGTGAGTGTGTGGGGAGTTTTGAACCAAGTGAGAGAGTAATTGTGGTTGGGGATCTTAATGCTAAAGTGGGTAAAAATGTTGTGGATGGAGTAGTAGGTAAATTTGGGGTGCCAGGGGTAAATGTAAATGGGGAGCCATTAATTGAGCTATGTGTAAAAAGAGGTTTGGTAATAAGTAATACATATTTTATGAAAAGAGGATAAATAAATATACAAGGTATGATATAGCACGTAAGGAAAGTAGTTTGTTGGATTATGTATTGGTGGATAAAAGGTTGATGAGTAGGCTTCAGGATGTACATGTTTATAGAGGGCAACGGATATATCAGATCATTATTTGGTTGTAGCTACAGTTAGAGTAAAAGGTAGATGGGACAAAAGGAAAATGGCAACAGCAAGTAAGAGAGGTAAAAGTGTATAAACTAAGGGAGGAGGAAGTTAGGGTGAGATATAAGCAACTATTGGCAGAAAGTGGGCTAGTGCAAGTAGGAGTAGTGGG
Source organism: Cherax destructor (assembly GCA_009830355.1). Taxonomy (NCBI): domain Eukaryota; kingdom Metazoa; phylum Arthropoda; class Malacostraca; order Decapoda; family Parastacidae; genus Cherax; species Cherax destructor. The sequence continues at coordinate 1,959 of WNWK01047929.1, forward strand.
GGGTTGAAGAGAGTTGGGATAGTTTTAAAAATGCAGTATTAGAATGTGGGGCAGAAGTTTGTGGTTATAGGAGGGTGGGTGCAGGAGGAAAGAGGAGTGAGTGGTGGAATGAAGAAGTAAAGGGTGTGATAAAAGAGAAAAAGGTAGCTTATGAGAGGTTTTTACAAAACAGAAGTGTTAGTAGAAGAGCAGAGTATATGGAGAGTAAAAGAAAGGTGAAGAGAGTGGTGAGAGAGTGCAAAAGAAGAGCGGATGAAAGAATGGGAGAGGATCTGTCAAGAAATTTTGCTGAAAACAAGAAAAATTTTGGAGTGAGATAAACAAGGTAAGAAAGCCTAGGGAACGAATGGATTTGTCAGTTAAAAACAGAGTAGGGGAGTTAGTAGATGGGGAGCTGGAGGTATTGGGTAGATGGCGGGAATATTTTGAGGAACTTTTAAATGTCGATGAAAAGAGGGAGGCGATAATTTCATGTACTGGCCAGGGAGGTACAACATCGTTTAGGAGTGAAGAAGAGCAGGATGTGAGTGTGGGGAGGTGCGTGAGGCATTACGTAGAATGAAAGGGGTAAAGCAGCTGGAATTGACGGAATCATGACAGAAATGTTAAAAGCAGGGGGATATAGTGCTGGAGTGGTTGGTATTTTTGTTTAATAAATGTATGAAAGAGGGAAGGTACCTAGGGATTGGCAGCGAGCATGTATAGTTCCTTTATATAAAGGGAAGGGGATAAAAGAGAGTGTAAAAATTATAGGGAATAAGTTTACTGAGTATACCAGGTAAAGTGTATGGCAGGGTTATTATTGAAAGAATTAGAGGTAAGACAGAGAGTAGGATTGCAGATGAGCAAGGAGGCTTTAGAGTGGGTAGGGGATGTGTAGATCAAGTGTTTACAGTGAAGCATATATGTGAACAGTATTTAGATAAAGGTAGAGAAGTTTTTATTGCATTTATGGATTTAGAAAAGGCATATGATAGAGTGGATAGGGAGCAATGTGGCAAATGTTGCAAGTGTATGGAATAGGTAGTAAGTTGCTGAAGGCTGTAAAGAGTTTTTATGAGGATAGTGAGGCTCAGGTTAGGGTGTGTAGGAGAGAGGAGATTACTTCCCGGTAAAAGTAGGTCTTAGACAGGGTTGTGTAATGTCACCATGGTTGTTTAATATATTTATAGATGGGGTTGTAAAAGAAGTAAATGCTAGGGTGTTGGGGAGAGGGGTGGGATTAAATTATGGAGAATTAAATGCAAATGGGAGTTGACACAGTTACTTTTGCTGATGATACTGTGCTTATGGGAGATTCTAAAGAAAAGTTGCAAAGGTTAGTGGACGAGTTTGGGAGAGTGTGTAAAGGTAGAAAGTTAAAAGTGAACATAGATAAGAGTAAGGTGATGAGGGTATCAAACGATTTAAATAAAGAAAAATTGGATATCACATTGGAGAGAGGGATTATGGAAATGTTTTCAGATATTTGGGAGTTGATGTGTCAGCAGATGGGTTTATGAAGGATGAGGTTAACCATAGAATTGATGAAGGAAAAAAGGTGAGTGGTGCATTGAGGTATCTGTGGAGACAAAAACGTTATCCATGGAGGCAAAGAAGGGAATATACGAAAGTATAGTGGTACCAACACTCTTATATGGGTGTGAAGCATGGGTTGCAAATGCTGCAGCGAGGAGGAGGCTGGAGGCAGTGGAGATGTCCTGTCTAAGGGCAATGTGTGGTGTAAATATTATGCAGAAAATTCGGAATGTGGAAATTAGGAGAAGGTGTGGAGTTACTAAAAGTATTTGTCAGAGGGCTGAAGAGGGGTTGTTGAGGTGGTTTGGTCATTTAGAGAGAATGGATCAAAGTAGAATGACTTGGAGAGCGTATAAATCTGTAGGGGAAGGAAGGCGGGGTAGGGGTCGTCCTAGAAAAGGTTGGAGGGAAGGGGTAAAGGAGGTTTTGTGGGCGAGGGCTTGGACTTCCAGCAAGCATGTGTGAGCGTGTTAGATAGGAGTGAATGGAGACGAATGGTTTTTGGGACATGACGATCTGTTGGAGTGTGAGCAGGGTAACATTGTGTGAAGGGATTCAGGGAAACCAGTTAATTGATTTAGTTGGACTTGAGTCCTGGAAATGGGAAGTACAATGCCTGCACTTTAAAGGAGGGGTCTGAGATAGTGACAGCTGGGAGGGACTTTTCTCAGCTGTAGTATCTGAGCTCCTCTGCAAAGACAGTGATTATGTATGAGTGTGGTGAAAGTGTTGAATGATGATGAAAGTTTTTTCTTTTTGGGGATTTTCTTTCTTTTTGGGTCACCCTGCCTCGGTGGGAGACGGCCGACTTGTTAAAAAAAAAAAAAAAAAAAAAATTATTATTGCCCCATTTTTTTATACTTCATTGCTCAATCTTATTTTTATACCTTTATTTTTATTAACCTATCATTGCCAAAGATCCAAGCTTCCATACACAGCTGCAACATCATTGCCCTATCCTTACCAATTATACTTTTTAAATAACCTGTGCTAAAAAATCCCATTTTACTTATTTTAATATCTACTGTATACCATTCTTTGCCCCTGTTTATTTTTTATTATACTTTTTATAAACCAGTATTATACCTTTATTTCTATTGCAACTATTCTCTAGTGCAATTACAAGTATCAGTCTTGTGCTACAACTATCTTATTATCTATTAATATCATAGGTAATATCTAGTTCACCTAATTACATTCTAGCTTATTGAATAACCAACACCAAACTCATTGATACTTCACAATTTTGTAATTTAAACTTAGTAGTTTATCTATATTTGTATTTTTTACTGTACTTTATTTCATTCTAGCCTAATACATAACCATTACCAAACTCATTGGTGCTACATTGTTATAAGTAATTTTATCTTATTAGTTTATATCTAATTACCTTCTAGCTTATTAAATAACCAACACCAAACTCATTGGTGCTACCCAATTTTGTAACTTAAACTTAATAGATTAACTAAATTTGTAAATTTTTACTGTACTTTATTTCATTCTAGCTTAATACATAACCAATACCAAACTCATTGGTGCTACATTATTATTAGTATTTTAATCTTATTAGTTTATATCTAAATTTTTCTTTAATTTTACTGTACTATATTTCATTCTAGCTTAATACATAACCAATACCAAACTCATTGGTGCTACATTGTTTTTGATAATTGTATCTCATTAGTTTATATCTAATTTTTTATTTCATACTAGCTTAATACATACTCAATACCAAGACCACTATGTTTATTTGTTACTATACTCTATTTGACCAATGTGCATTAGTTATATACTTACCAAAACATCCCCTTACAACAGATATCAGTACTATAACTCACCACACTATACATGATATAACAAAATCACTATTTAACCTAAATGATGAATGATCGCGTCGACCCTGATCTAAACCTATTTAATCGAACACCCATTCAAAATTTACTGGAAAATAACTGCCTCTACTACACAGCATCACAAGCCCACACTGTCCTAAACACTACTAAAAGTATAACAGTTCTTAACTACAATGTCCGATCCTTAAGCAAACACTATGATGACCTCCTTGCCCTCCTTGGTTCCCTAAAAACAACCTTCACATGTATTGTCCTTACTGAAACCTGGCTTAAGCAGGATACAATAGATATCTACTCGCTGCCAGGATACACAGCAATACACAACTGCAGACCACATCAAGCGGGGGGAGGTATTGCAATCTATTACTCTAATGAAATATCCTGCTGTGACTCCATTTGCTATAATGATGAATATGGAGAATATATTTTTGCTAAATTTACTGCACAAAACCTTAAGACTCCCATAACCATCGGGGCCATTTACCGGATGCCTCATACAAACATCCCAAGTTTTAGCGATCAACTAAAAACGCAAATAACAAACAACCAATTGAACAAACACCACCTTATCTTAGCTGTAATCTACCTTGTCCATAATTACTATCTCATTTGCTTTGTCTGCTTTCGTAAGGTGAAGTCCAGGATCTTTCCTCAGACATCTTCAACACAATTAAGGAAAGATTCTAGACAATTAAGGACAGATCCTATAATTACTATTGCAAATGCGATAGTAATTATGGACAAGGTAGATTATAGGGAAAAAATCAACATGATATTAGAAGACAGGGGAACTGACGTGCCCCTTAATGCACTTAAAACTTTAATTTAATGTCAATACGCCCATATCTCAAAATAAATATTCTTGACTGGTGATGAACACGTAACATGCAGCCATAATGACCCTGGTGTGGCAACATTGCCTAATCCCAATTAGCCAACCAACCGCCTTCCACAGTACCATATTGGTCAGTTATAGCAGTACGTAGCAATACTTATAATGAACCACGGGTATCAAAAGCTTGGATTCCCAGGAATATTATATATTTTTAATGAACGTTAGTGTTCAAATTTCATCTATAAGAACACACATTTCAGAAATTCAATGTAATTTTAAAGATATCTACTCCAAGTAGCGTCTGTGTTGGCAACAGTAAAGTAATACTTTACTTGTGTTACCTTACCATAAGGTTGGTCACACTGACTCCTCTCTATGAAATCACACTGACCCCTAACTATGAGAAGGGTCACACCGACCCTTCACTATGAGGAGGGTCACACTGACCCTTCACTATGAGGAAGGTCACACTGACCCTTCACTATGAGGAGGGTCACATTGACACCTATGAGGAGGGTCACACTGATCCCTCAGGGTCAGTGTGACCCTTCAACATGAGGAGGAAGATGGAACACTAGCCCCTCACAGTGATGGTTTATCACTAACCACTCACAGTGATGGATCACTAACCCCCTCACAGTGATGATGGATCAATAACCCCTCACAGTGATGGATCACTAATCTCTCACAGTGATGATGGATCACTAACCCTTCACAGTGATGATGGATCACTAACCCCTTACAGTGATGATGGATCACTAACCCCTGACAGTGATGATGGATCACTAACCCCTGACAGTGATGATGGATCACAAACCCCCTCACAGTGATGATGGATCACTAACCCCTCACAGTGATGATGGATCACTAACCCCTCACAGTGATGATGGATCACTAACCCCTCACAGTGATGATGGATCACTAACCCCTCACAGTCATGATGGATCACTAACCCCTCACAGTCATGATGGATCACTAACCCCTCACAGTCATGATGGATCACTAACCCCTCACAGTCATGATGGATCACTAACCCCTCACAGTCATGATGGATCACTAACCCCTCACAGTCATGATGGATCACTAACCCTCACAGTCATGATGGATCACTAACCCTCACAGTCATGATGGATCACTAACCCTCACAGTCATGATGGATCACTAACCCTCACAGTCATGATGGATCACTAACCCCTCACAGTCATGATGGATCACTAACCCTCACAGTCATGATGGATCACTAACCCTCACAGTCATGATGGATCACTAACCCTCACAGTCATGATGGATCACTAACCCCTCACAGTCATGATGGATCACTAACCCTCACAGTCATGATGGATCACTAACCCCTCACAGTCATGATGGATCACTAACCCCTCACAGTCATGATGGATCACTAACCCCTCACAGTCATGATGGATCACTAACCCTCACAGTCATGATGGATCACTAACCCTCACAGTCATGATGGATCACTAACCCCTCACAGTCATGATGGATCACTAACCCTCACAGTCATGATGGATCACTAACCCTCACAGTCATGATGGATCACTAACCCCTCACAGTCATGATGGATCACTAACCCTCACAGTCATGATGGATCACTAACCCTCACAGTCATGATGGATCACTAACCCTCACAGTCATGATGGATCACTAACCCTCACAGTCATGATGGATCACTAACCCCTCACAGTCATGATGGATCACTAACCCCTCACAGTCATGATGGATCACTAACCCCTCACAGTCATGATGTTTCACTAACCCCTCACAGTCATGATGGATCACTAACCCCTCACAGTCATGATGGATCACTAACCCCTCACAGTCATGATGGATCACTAACCCCTCACAGTCATGATGGATCACTAACCCCTCACAGTCATGATGGATCACTAACCCCTCACAGTGAGGATGGATCACTAACCTTTCCTTGTTGCGCTATAATGTGGATGAGGAAGTCCATCCTCACATTGTCAACATTGGGCACCAGGAAGGAGGTATAGTCTGGGCTGCCTGTGTCAGGGTAAACAAACTCCGTCACCCGGGTCTCCCAGTGCTGCCACCATCCTGCCAATATAATGCACCAAGTATGTTTTTTAATATTAGGAAATATGATTATGTTTAACTTACTATTCTGTTCAGTGAAGTCCTTAGGAAGTGAAGCCTCAGTCTGGGGTTAACATCTCATCCCACCAGCATGCTGAAAGCTGTACACAGCTTCCGTAGAGGAAGTGAGGCACAGTTTACATTATATAAGACTAGGGAAGTTTTGTGTGCGAGGGGCTTGGATTTCCAGCAAGCATGTGTGAGCGTATTTGATAGGAGTGAATGGAGGCATATGGTTTTTAATACTTGACGTGCTGTTGGAGTGTGAGCAAAGTAACATTTATGAAGGGATTCAGGGAAACCGGCAGGCCGGACTTGAGTTCTGGAGATGGGAAGTACAGTGCCGGCACTCTGAAGGAGGGGTGTAAATGTTGCAGTTTTATAACTGTAGTGTAAAGCACCCTTCTGGCAAGACAGTGATGGAGTGAATGATGATGAAAGTTTTTCTTTTTCGGGCCACCCTGCCTTGGTGGGAATCGGCCGATGTGTTAATAAAAAAAAAAAAAAAAAAAAGACTAGGGACTGGACGATCAGACTAACAGAGAGATGTGTTATGTCTTCGACTACACACAGAACTAGACGTATATTTCGCAAGCTGTGGGACCTGAGAAATGTATCCCCGTACTGCACAACCCCAGCCTCCTGCATCACAATTTGACACGCGTAAGATTAGAGCAGAGTGAGGTACAAGTTTGTTATGCAGTTCAATAATTGTTAACGTTGAAGATCCAAAGTGAATCAGATATGGCATTCACAAGTTACCCCATGAAGAATAATATCCCGATTTCTTCAATAAAAATGGCAAATCAGAACATACACAGTCCAAACCTTATTCAAACTTCAAACTAAGAAACACAAACTTTAAAATCAAATTGAAGATGCAGCCTCATGATATCTCAAGAGACTATCCTAAAATTCACCAGAACACTAAGTTTGAAGCCGTTCAGAATATGCATTATCAAGTTATCAGCACCGAAGGGTGAATAAAGGAGAGACTCAGAAATATTTGCATGAAAACCAGCATTTCAATTTTCCAACTTTCTTTCTTCCATAAAAAAAAATATTGGGACCAACACAGAGCAAAATAATTTCAATCTCTTTTCCAAGTAAGATTTGTTTGTAATGAAGGTTCAAGTAAGTAATTATACATTTACGTAAGACATTAACTAAGTTTTATGAAAACTTTCGGTACGTAATAATTTTTTTTACAATGGTTTTGAGGAAACACTAATATTATGTGCACATACTTATAGATTATATAGATATAACTTAGGATACCCCAGTAAAGTCAAGCACTAAACAATTATATCTGAGCAGAAAAGACATCCTCCAGTTTTTACATTATTATTATAATAAGAAAAGAAGCGCTAAACCTACAAGGGTCATACTTCAGTTTTTACACAGAACCCAAATTGAATGGTACACTAAAAGTTGAAAGAGGAGCAGGAGAGGCATTCTCCAGCTACTGCACGGACGCCATCTGAGATTGTTATCGTTTACAAATGTTTTAGTTTAATCAGGGGAAGCGCTAAACTAGTAGGTGATGAATATTGGAATGAGTGTCAAAATACAATCTACACACTTCATTAGATATACCAACAACCTTTTACCTAATATAGGATAGAGGATCTTTTGTGGCCGAGCAGATGACACTGCAGTTATGACACGCAAACCTGGAACTGGCCTGTGTAACACTGTCTACATGGCAAACAAAACCTGGAACTGGCCTCTGCAACACTGTCTACATGGCAAACAAAATGTGGAACTGGCGTATGTAACACTGTCTACATGGAAAACAAAACCTGGAACTGGCGTGTGTAACACTGTCTTCAGGGCAAACAAAACCTAGAACTGGCGTGCGTAACACTGTCATCAGGGCAAACAAACATGCAAACAGTCTCATAAGTTTTGAAAGAGACAGTTCACCAGACTTGATCATTTTAAGCTCATCAAACAAGTCGTTCTCGGGAATATTTTGGAGAAAGAATTTTTTTATTTTTTTTTTGCTGAAAAATGTTCCTATAATAATAAAGTCAATTTTCGTTAAACTTAAAAAAGTCAAGACAAAACTGATGTCTTTCGGTTTTCTTTTCTTATTTTTACGCTTTCTCGTAATTCTTTACGATCCCGCAAAAAAAAAAAAATCAAGGAAGTTCAGTTTTATAAAATGGCAAATTGGCATCACACAGCTAGACACACTGCACACAACCGAGGAGCAGGTGAAGAAACTGCTGCTAGGTGACCTAGGTACCTCGAAGGCAGTAGGCCCAAATAACATTTCTCCATGGGTCCTGAGAGAGGGAGCAGATGCACTGTGTGCGCCACTAACAACAGTCTTCAATAAATCTATCAAAACAGGGCAACTGCCTGGGGTGTGGAAGACAGCAAACGTAGTCCCAGATTTTAAGAAAGGAGACAGACAGCACTAAAGTATTATACACTGACGTGTATAATATGTAAGGTTATGGAGAATACATTGGAAGAGGATCAGGTAAGTTTACAAGGAGATCTGGACAGGCTGCAAGCCTGGTCCCTCAAATGGCTCCTGGTGTTTAACCCCAGCAAGTGCAAAGTCAAGAAGTTTGTGGAAGGACATAGAAGACAGCAGACGGAGTACAGCCTAGGAGGTCAAAGGCTGCAAAACCTACACAAGGAAAAGAATTTTGGGGTGAGCATCATACAGAGGACATCTGAGGCGCACATCAACTAAATAACTGCTGCAGCATATGAGCGCCTGGCAAACCTAAGAAAAGCGTTTCGACATCTAAGTAAGAAGTCATTCAAGATACTGAACACTGTGTACGTCAGGCTCATATTGGAGTATGCAGTACCAGAATGGAACCAACACCTGGTCAAACACGTCAAGAAATTAGATAAAATGCAAAGGTTTGCAAAAAGACTAGTCCCGGAGTTAAGGGGTATGCCCTACGAGGAGAAAAAAGTTAAGGGAAATCAACCTGACGAAACTGCAGGACTGGAGGGATAGGGGAGACATGATAACGACATATGAAATACTGAGAGAAATTGACGAGGAAGATGAAATTGACTGGAAGATGAAAACTCAGATGAGTCCCAGGGAAGTTAGGAAGTATTTCTTTAGTCGTAGAGTTGTCAGGAAGTGGAACAAGTCCATCATTTTATTTTATTTTCTTTCTGATGAAGAGCCACTCTTCTCACTCTGGAATTTATAATTGATGATCTGCTATCCTACCTCAGCTTTTTTTTCAGAGGCCAGAGCTACCTATGATAATGTACCAGTGTACCTCCAGAGGGAAGTAGTAGAGTGTGATGTAGTGGAGGCTGGATCCTTGCACAGCTTTAAGAAGAGATACGATAAAGCTCATGGAGCAGGGAGAGAGCGGACCAAGTAGCGACCAGCGATTAGACCGCTGCAACCACAAATAGATGAGTACAAATAGGTAAGTGTACACACACACAGTAGAAGTCAGTGAAGAACCCAGTAGAAGCCAGTGAAGAGGTGGGGCCAGGAGCTGTGAATCGACCCCTGCAACCACAACTAGGTGAGTACACACACACACACAGTACTCTCACTCACTGCTCTCATCAACAGAGATCATAGAGAGCACAGAGAGTAACTCTCTCATCTATCTCATCAAGCGAGTATAAAGAGCACACAGCCTAACTCTTACTCACTGGTTTTATCACCCGACAACGTAGAACACACTCATAGTAACTCTTCCTCAGTGATCTCATTAATCAAGAACACAGACCATACACACAAGGTAAGTCTCACTCATCCTTCTCCTCCCCTCATAACAAAGTACATCCACTTCTTTTCACTCACCATTTTCATCAACACGGTAGTCAAACAAGGAGTCGACACTGCTGTGTCCCCGGGGAGGAAGCTCCAGGTGTGAGAACTTGCTTCTTAAATGTTCTTCCAGCTTGGCTCGGTCTGGCAGCTCCAGCAGCGCCCCTACACTCCACATCATGGAGAACACGAACAAGCGGTGGATGTGCTCCTGGATGGGCGCCTGCTGCGTCTGTAATGGTATACTATTTCATAAATAACCCGCATTTAGTAGGGGAAACTTTTGTCGACGTTTCGGTCCGTCCTGGACCATTATTAAGTTACTGTCACCTCTCCTAAGTATTTGTGTGGTTCCAGGAGTCATATTCAACCTTTTTACTCAATATGTAATTCAATTAAAAAAAAAAACTGTCTGAGGAAACAAATCTTATATATCATATTCATGAGAAAACACTAAACCCATTGGGGTCATACATCACTCTGGGAATTAGGTCTGACCCTTGAAAAGGATGATACCTCCAATTCCTTGGATCAAGAGCCCTTCAGCAGCCACAAGACATCCTTCATCACTGAAGGGAAGACCTCATCTAATAGGGGTATAAGTATCTATTGTGTTCTAGTCATTTCTAAAGCATCTAAATATAAAGTAAAATATTGATTAATAATTAAAGTATATTTTGTGGTGTCAGTGATTATGTTTGTATAGTAACAAGTCACTCGCATTAATGACTATGATATAGTCATTTACATATATTTTTATTCTATTTATGTGGAAGTGATAAACTTATAAGGGAAGGGTGTGTAACTCCCATTCCATGGATCAAAAGCCATCCAGTACAGTAATTTAGGCTAGACTTTGGTGGTTGGTATTATATATGGGATGTTTGGTTGACACATTGTAAACACAGTGTTATCTCCCCTCTCAACGTTAGCCTCCCCTCTCCCCGCCAGCCTCACACACTCTGTAACTAGATATCAATAATGTTCACTTCCTCCTATTTTAACTCAGTCATTATTCATGGTCAACAATTGTTCAGTGGTCAACAACATCTTAGTCATCATAGCAACATAAAGTAACCAGCATCAATAAACAATACGTACATCTCTATCATTACTCTCTCTTGTTTCTGTAGCAGTTTGCATGGGGTTCCCCAGTGTACATAAGAACATAAGAAGAACATAAGAAAGAAGGAACACTGCAGCAGGCCTACTGGCCCATGCGAGGCAGGTCCAAATCTCCAACGGCTTAAGCCAATGCCCCGACCCAGCCAGGTCAGGTTACATTCACTTAAGGAAGGAGCACTGCATCTGACCTAGTAGCACAACCTAGTCAGGACCAATTCACACCCAACCGCACCCACTCATATAATTGTCCAGCCGACCACCTGGTCAGGTCACTTCCACTTAAGGAATTAGTACAGGTCAGGTTACATTCACTTAAGGAAGGAGCACTGCATCTGACCTAGTACAAGCTCACACCCATCCACACCCACTCATGTATTTATCTAACCTATTTTAAAACTACACAACGTCTTAGCATCTATGACGGTACTCGGGAGTTTGTTCCACTCATCCACAACTCTATTACCAAACCAGTGCTTTCCTATATCCTTCCTGAATCTGAACTTTTCCAACTTGAAACCATTGCTGCGAGTCCTGTCTTGGTTGGATATTTTCAGCACGCTA
>WNWK01047930.1:0-13740 GCA_009830355.1 Cherax destructor
CCCAGGGTAGGGGTGTTGACACAGGATAACCCAGGGTATGGAGTGTTAGCCAACCAGGGTAGGGAGTGTTAGCCACCCTGGATAGCCCAGGGTAAGGATTGTTAGCCACCCAGGATAACTCATGGTAGAAGTGTTAACCACCCAGGATAACCCAGGGTAGAGAGTGTTAGCCACCCAGTATAGCCCAGGGTAGGCAGTGTTAACCATCCAGGATAACCCAGGGTAGGGAGTGTTAGCTTTGCAGGATAACCCAGGGTAGTGAGTGTTAGCCACCCATGAAAACCCAGAGTAGTGAGTGTTAAAAACCTAGTATAAGCCTGGGTAGTGAGAGTTAACCACCCAGGATAACCAGGGTAGGGAGTGTTAGCCTCCCAGGATAACCAGGGTAGTGAGTGTTAGCCACCCAGGATAACCCAGGGTAAGGAGTGTTAGCCACCAGTATAACCCAGGGTAGTGAGTGTTAGCCACCCAGGATAACCCAGGGTAGGGAGTGTTAGACACCCAGGATAACCCAGGGTAGGGAGTCTTAGCCACCCAGGATAACCCACAGTAGGAGTCTTAGCTTCCCAGGATAACCCAGGTTAGTGAGTGTTAACCTCCCAGGATAACCCAGGGTTGGGAGTGTTAGCCACCCAGGAAGTTTGGGACAGAGACTTGATTACAGTTATTTGGGTAATTCCATGATATATTGAAAGTAAGTGATTTGTGATCAATTTTCCTAAGCTCATCATTAACCTCAAGATTATTAATTAGTGATTCTTTTTTGTGAAGAACCAAGTAAAGCATATTGTTTTCTCTAGTTGGTTCTGTCACAAACTGTTTTAAAAAGCAATCCTGAACCGTATCAAGAAAGTCACTAGACTCAAGATTTCCTGTCACATTGTAGCGATCAATTTGTCTAAAGTTAAAATCTTTCATTAACACGACATTTTCATATCTAGACACCTTATGAATTTCGTCCCATAGCAGCTTACTGCACTCCCTATCATTATTTGGGGCCTATAAATAACACCCAAAATTAAGTTGTCACGACCCTCGAGATACTGTAGCCAAACAGATTCTCTGTCTGATGATTGTAATCTTATATCTTGTCTAACACAATTTAAATTATCTCTGACATACATCGCCACTCCACCACCCTTCCTGTTGACCGTATCAGTGTGGAATAGTTTATAGTCTTATATGTTGCATTCAGAATTCATTTCAATATCTTTCAGGATGAAGCAAGTCTCCGTTATAGCAATAATATCTATATTACCTGCACTAGCAAGTAATCTTAGCTCATCTATCTTATTTCTTAGACTCCTACTATTTGTATAGTAAACCTTAAGGAGCTAGTCACTTTCTGCCCTCTCCTGTCTCTTTTTGTTTGTTGATCAATGTCTTTGCCTTTACTAGCAACTTTATTTTGAATATTGTCTACTAAACATATCCCTGAGGTATCCTGGTAATATCTACTGTTTTCAACCCTTGTACTACAGCTTGACTGTTTCCCCCCACACACCCATACCTCTATAATCTATCAGTTTAAAGTCCTAGATAAGTCATCAATGGCCCCCTCAATCGAGTTGGCTAATGCAACCACACCGGCTCCTATGAGATGTACACCATCCCTTGGGTTATACTGGGTTAAATCTTCAAAAAGTAACTTATCTGTCCTTACGGCCAGGCTAAAATGAACTTCATGTACATTATAATTTATAAATATAAATTAGTTGTTTACTTGCTTGCTTAATTCTTAGACTGATCAGTCTTAGCTTGAATTTAGCTTGCATAGGTTCCAATTTGCCATTTTTATTTAAGAATTTGGGAAAATTGAGATAATGATTTTCATGCAATGTTTTCTGAATATCTTATCCAGTTGGCTTCAACTCCTGAACGTTTATACCTTGAGAATGTAAATTCTGAGCGGCTTGAAACTTACTGTGTTGGTGTACTTTAGAATATTGATCTCTTAGATAACAAGAAAATGCCTTTTCTGTTTGGCTTCAAAGCTTCTGTTTCTTAGTAGAGGTTGTGAGTTAGTTTCATGTCATCAATGTCCTATTTTGCCTTTCTTTAAAATTCTGATATTAGTTTCTGCGAGACAACTTGTGACTATATGTACTAATTTGTTTCATATCGTAAACACTAATATTGAAGTATTCTATTAACTACGTTGCATTGTGCATTATTGATCACTGTGCACTGGTTGCTCAGGCCCTGATCCACCGTGAGGCATGGTCACAGACCGGGCCGTGGGGCGTTGACCCCTGAAACCCTCTCCAGGTAAACTCCAGGTATGCTGTACGGGGATACCATTCTATGACCAAAAACGACAGAAATACACAAAGTTAATAACAGTTTTTTCCTTCTAGACTAGAGTACAGGAGGAGCTGGATGATATATTTGGCAGCAGTGAGCGCCCCGTCACCGTGGATGATGTTCGTCTCATGAAGTACACTGAAATGTGTATCGAAACATTCAGGATCTTCCCGCCAGTGCCGATAATGAGCAGACAGATAAATGAAGATATTGTCATAAGTAAGTAGACTATTTCCCAGCTATAAAAGACAAAATGGGCATTTTAGTAAATTGGACTCAATAGACCAGTTGTTTTTAAGAATCCACGGGCTGTTAAGAGTATGCTGATCAAGGTGGTGTGTACAGGATTGGGTGTTAAGGATGTACCCTTTAATATGTCGGGCAAACGGGCAAACCTATAAATATTAGCTCAAGAATCTTGTGCAATATTCAACCACACACGAATCTGTAATAATCATGCCAAGTGAGCTGAGGCCAAAGTCATTGTCCCATGTACTTCATGGCTAGAAAGAAATATTCTTGAGTCTGCAATTATTAAACACCATAAACTTTTGTTATTTAATGGTAGTGATGGGTTATTTAAGCTTGATTCATTTATAATTGAGGCTGTCGTGCACAATCTGAAACCCGATTCTTATATGACTGCCATGGATTGCCTTACGTATCAGGGTTCCATGAAAAGGAGCTAAGGAGGTGGCCAGTTGCTAGTGAGGTTCGACCAGTGTCTACCCACTAGGTGAGTTTACCTCAACTAGGACTGAGTGAGGGTTGAGTGACCCTGGTGCTTAAGTCGTACCAGTAGTTTACAACAATGAAACATCCTACCTACTTAGAAAGCTAATTAATTTATGGTCGTATATATACAACTGTGAATGAGGCAGCAGCAGGTCCCGTGCTGTACCACTGGGCTACAAGGCTTGCAACTTGTCTGTGTCAAAGGTCCCCAGATGTGACCCATGTGTCAGAGGTCCCCATGTGACCCATGTGTCAGAGGTCCCCAGATGTGACCCATGTCAGAGGTCCCCAGATGTGACCCATGTGTCAGAGGTCCCCAGATGTGACCCATGTGTCAGAGGTCCCCAGATGTGACCCATGTGTCAGAGGTCCCCAGAAACTGTCATTGTATTTATATTCTCATGAACTCTAGATAAGTCGTAATGAAAGACTCTCAAAGAAGGGAATAAAGAATGGTTGGAGACTCGAACCGTGGTCCTGACTGGCAGTAGGACTTCCTACCTGAGCCGATTGTATGATTTTTTGTTTGTTGTTGCAGTTTGTGTTGGGTGTAATGGCAATACCTTTCCAATGTATTCTGCATTTGTTATATGTAATATGCGCACACTAGTGGCAAGATAGCTACTGAATGAATGATGGTTAAGGAGTTTCCTTTTCTTTTGAGTGTAACCCTTCCTTGGTACGAGACAGCTGTAGTCAAAACTATTATTAATGTTAATAAAATTAGTAATAATTTTTGTTAATATAATTATTTTTGTTATTAATATAATTATTTTTGTTATTATATAAGTATTTTTGTTAATAATATAATTATTTTTGGTATTAATATAATTATTTTTTGCTATTAATATAATAATTATTATTAATATAATAATTATTAATATAATAATAATTATTATTATTTTAATTTTGTTATTGCCACAGAGAATTACAGAATCCCGCCGGCACTACTATCAAGACGATCATCTACAAACTTCACCGTGACCGGAACAGTTTCCTGACCCGGAAGTCTTTGACCCTGACCGCTTCCTGCTTGAGAACGTCAACAAGCGCCACACCTACTCCTACGTCCCCTTCAGCGCTGGGCCCAGGAACTGTATTGGTACGACTCTTTTGCTTCATTTTTCCATTTTTTAATTTACTTAACATATATTCTAAAAATTCACAAATGGTGCTTTGAAAAAGTGATAATTGGTAAACATTTGTTGACAATAAAATGGTGGTTCAAACCATACCACGGGCGGGGTTAGAACCCGCGATCAGAGCGTCCTAAGTTGGATGAATGTTATTGTGGCTAGCTGGCCCAGTGGCTAATGCGTCGGTCTGGAGTTTTATGACGCTCTGACCGCGGGTTCTAACCCCGCCCATGGTATGGTTTGTTTGCAATCGTGTCATTACGATTTTGTGAGTCATGGTGGTTCATATTGTCATAAAAAGCTATGAGAAGCTTTAAAAATAAATGATTGTGTATCAATGGTTTATAATATTGACGAGATGAAGAATTAGACTCATGTGCAATATCTGGGTGGCTTTATTTGTAGACGTTTCGCCCTCCAGTGGCTTTATCAATACAATACCTGGACATAATCTCGAACCAGTGGCTTTATCAATACAATACCTGGACATAATCTCGAACCAGTGGCTTTATCAATACAATACCTGGACATAATCTACAACCAATGACTTTATCAATACAATACCTGGACATAATCTCCAACCAGTGGCTTTATCAATACAATACCTGGACATAATCTGTCAGAGAGGACATCATCACACCTTACTTGCTGACTCTGGTCCATCTCTTGTTCTTGACCTTCTTCCACTGAGGAATCCCGTCTACAATACCTTCGTCTACAATACCTTCGTCTACAATACCTTCGTCTACAATGCCTTCGTCTACAATACCTTCGTCTACAATACCTTCGAATCTCACTGTCTCTGCTTCAGAGTCTTCAAGATTACGGTCCTCTTCATCATCTTTAAGACTGAGGACTGATTACCTCGTTTCTTTTTGTATATATTTCTAAAGTCTTCACATTATGTCCATATATATATAGAAATGACTATAACTATGACCATAATTTTTAAAGGGGCAGACCAGTAAGCCAGCGGAAGGCCTCGGTCAGAGGCCTTCCGCTGGGAGGGGAGAGGGGGGGAAGAAACCTGGGAGGGGAGAGGAGAGGAAGAAACCTGGGAGGGAGAGGAGAGGAAGAAACCTGGGAGGGAGAGGGGAAGAAACCTGGGAGGGGAGAGGAGAGGAAGAAACCTGGGAGGGGGAGGGCGAAACCTGGGAGGAGAGGAAGAAACCTGGGAGGAGAGGAAGAACCTGGGAGGAGAGGAAGAAACCTGGGAGGAGAGGAAGAAACCTGGGAGGGAGAGGAAGAAACCTGGGGGGAAGAAACCTGGGAGAGGAAGAAACGGAAGGAAGAAACCTGGGAGAGGAAGAAACCTGGGAGAGGAAGAAACCTGGGAGGGAAGAGAAGAACCTGGGAGGGGAGAGGAAGAAACCTGGGAGGGAGAGGAAGAAACCTGGGAGAGGAAGAAACCTGGGAGGGGAGAAGAAATTCTGGTCCCAGGGTTTAGACGAGGAACCGGGTGGGTCAGTAGACGCCTGCAGTGCTGTTTGTGTCCATGGTTTCACACTGTTGTTTCTAACCACTCATTAGTAATTCCTTTGTTTCAACTTACTACTACTACTACTACTTACTACTACTACTACTACTACTACCACTACTACTACTAACTACTACTACTACTACCACTACTACTACTACTACCACTACTACTACTACTACTACCTACTACTACTACTACTACTATTTCTCTCACCTCATTAATACTTCTACCACTTGTTTTACCCTTGACACTACTACTACTATCTCATTACTACTACTGCAATCACGCCTGCTGTGCTACTACTACTACTACTAGCACCACAACTACTACTACTACCACCACCACCACTACTACTGCTGCTGCTATTACTACTACACTACTACTATTAGTTAGTTAGTTTTTTATGCACCCCATACCCATCCTGTGGGTGGTAGTCAAAAGATTACAGAGGTACCTAATGGGTCCAGGGACTGGACCTCAAAGTTTGATAGCTGAGCAAGTTACAAAGGTAATGAACTCAGATGGTCACAATCATGACAAGTTACAAAGGTATTTGCAGATTACAGAGGTATATATAGGGTCCAGAAACTGGGCCCCAAAGTTTTGATAGCTGAACAAGGTACAATGGTAATTAATTCACTAGTTACAAGGTAATGAATCATGTAAGTAAATTTACTTACGTCTGTACATGGTTGCACTCATGAACAAATTATAAAGCAATGAGCAATCTATTAGTCTACACCCAGCCACAACTGTAATGAGTTATTGGTGCAAATTTTAATTGTTGGGTCACACACACACACATATACATATACACATACATACACACACATACATGTATATACATACACACATACACATACACACATATATACATACACACACACACACACACACACACACACACACACACGTAGCAATGCTTTATTTACAGGGAGCAAAGTCAGGGTATTTTTCCAGAATGGTCTGTAATATACCACTGTGGATAAAATACTTTGACATATCTTGAACATTTCTGAGTGAGTAGTCTCTGAATTCATTAATTTTATCGCACTCCAGTACATAATGACGCAGGGTGTGACAATAATCCAACTGGCAAAGTTTACATCTTGTTTGGTCTACATCTGGTGGTGGTGATTTAACCTGCCAAAGATACTTGTAACCCAGCCGGAGGCGGGCGGTAGTGACATCCAAGAGTCTGCTTATTTTGTTGGATGCACCATAGACATGTGGCTCCTCCTGCATGATAGAGTGATGATAGATGGACTGACTGGTGTCAATCTCCCTGAGTCTTAAGTCAATAAAATTCAGTTGAAGTTCTTTTCGTATTATTGTTCTCAAACTGCTAACTGACAAGCCAAGATTGTAATCTACCCCCTCTTTGAAAGCATAAAACTTAGCCAATTTATCAGTTCTATCATGCATCTGAAGACCAATGTGAGATGGAATCCACAGCATGTGCACTCTGACTCTACTATCCACAATCCTACCATACCTGTGCCTGGCTTCTGACACGAGCATGCTACAATTTATACTTGATGAGTTGAGAGCATTTATGGATGAGAGAGAATCAGTTACAATTAGAGAGTCAACCTTAGATACATGGACGCATTTGAGTGCAAGGAGTATGGCAAACAGTTCTGTCTGAAGGGTAGAGGCCCAGTTATTGATGCGTGCTCCAATTTCTTTAAGAGAGCCATCACTCTGTATGACAACAGCAGCACTACCAGCTGCACCAGTGGATTGGTGAACAGAACCATCAACGTAAATAATTTGTGAGAGAGTGTGCTGTTTGGCTAAATTATCAATACAGTTTAAGGCATCATGTTTGGCTTCAAGGCGAAGCTTTGGTTGTGATTTAAGAAGTAGTTTGGGGGGAAATGGAGGGATGGTATTTTGGAATGGGGTAATATTCCATGGAGCGGAGAAGTGCCGCTGTTGCCTTACTTGCCACAGATCATGTATCTGATTCATGCGGAGGTCGGTTCCAGTTTTTCGATCCATCTGGAGGGATGTTCACCAGTGCTGAGGAAAGTTTGGAGGGCTTCTGTGCAGGGGTTTGAATGGGCTTGCCTGAGCATATTAACCCCAATTAGGATATTTCTTTCAGTAACACGATCTCTGATGCTTGGAATATCAAGTTCTTTCTGCATATTTAAAATTTTGGCAGTACGAGGGCATCCTAAAATGATCCTCATTGCTTCGTTCTGCAGTTTTTCCAGCCCTCCAAGCTTCCAGTCAGACACAAGAGCAAGTAGTGGCGCAGCATAATCAACTAATGATCTAATATAAGCAAGATACATCATTTTCACAATTTTAACATTAGCACCATACCTGGGGTGAAACCCTGCCACAACTCTAAGTGCTCTCAGCCTTTCTTTGTATTGACGACAAAGTCTCGTTACAACAGGTCCAAGTAGTGGGGCCTCAAAGCCTAGATACCTGTATCGGTTTACATATTCTAGAAGAGACCCATCATGCAACTGGATCTGGCGAACTGTGCCTCTCTGTCGAGGAGGACGCCTATTGAGTATCTTTGTTTTATCAGTAGAGATTATCAACCCCAGGTCCTGACACGAGGCTAGTACATGGTTAAGGATGTTTTGGGTGTTGGAGAATCCGGTGGTGTGAATCATTATATCATCAACAAAACTGATCATATAATAATGGGGCTGGCTAGGCATAGCATTAAGTAAGGCATTAATTAGAATATTGAATAGAGTGGGACTGAGCACACCTCCCTGTGGGGTTCCTAATTCAAAGTCTTTAGTTATACTTCTATGCCCCTGGAACAACACAGAAGACTTTCTGTTGGACAGGTAGCCTTTAATCCAGCGGAGAAGCCATCCTCCAACATCCATTCTGGCAAGTTCACTAATGATTACATGTCTGTTGGCAACATCAAAAGCAGATTTAAGGTCAAGGAAGGTAGTGTATGAGCTGTCAGTGTGAGAAAGGTAGCTATGCAATGGTGCACACTCCTTC
This sequence comes from Cherax destructor, assembly GCA_009830355.1. Lineage (NCBI taxonomy): Eukaryota > Metazoa > Arthropoda > Malacostraca > Decapoda > Parastacidae > Cherax > Cherax destructor. The sequence continues at coordinate 8,641 of WNWK01047930.1, forward strand.
CATGCATGAAACCATGCAACCGGGGGGACAAAAAATGTTTGATTCTGTACATGAGACGATTAAGAATCATCCTCTCAAATGTTTTACATAAGCAGCTAGTAAGAGATATTGGGCGAAATGAATTTTGTTGATTGGGCTTAGGAATGGGAATGATGAGGCTGTTGGTCCAAGATTTAGGGAGCTCCCCAGTTACATAGCTCATGTTGTATAATTCGAGTAAAGGATTGCCTGGTACTCGACACAGCAATCTTAGTATATTGTAGGTAATACCATCCTCACCAGGTGACGTGGAGTTGCCCTTAGTTAGTGCTGCATCAAGTTCAAAGTCAGTGAAAGGAATGTTACAGTCATCTTCCTTGCTGATATTAATACTACTACCATCACTATTACTTCTGCTGCTATTACTACTACACTACTACTATTACTACTCTCGTTCTGATCAAAATGTTATATAATACTGACAAGTTAAGTGTCTTAACTGTTAACTCAATATTAGGCCTACACAGTAGTCGTCTTCACTCAAATACAGAGGAAAATAAATTGGAGTCAGCAGTCGTAGTGACGAGGTAGTATTTAAGACTCAATTCTTATGCTTCAGCTTCACATTATTCTTGACTATGGAGCCGAACACTTGTCTCGGCTGAGGGACTGACCACCTCAAAACTATTTCTCGAAGGTTAATGGACTGATTATATCTTTATCTCACTACTACGCCTACTGCCTCTAATTTATTCCTCTCTGTATTTGACTGAAGAAGACTACTGCATAGGCCAAGCGTTTCAACCAACAACCGAGATAGCAACTGTTGCACACTCGACAGAACCTGGGTTGAATCACCGGGCTGGGTGATATAAGAACATAAGAAAGAAGGAACACTGCAGCAGGCCTACTGGCCCAAGCGAGGCAGGTGCAATTCTCCCACCGGCTTAAGCCAATGCCTTAACCTAGTCAAGTCAGTCACATTCACTTAATGGAGGAGCACGGCATCTGACCTAGTAGCACAAGCTAGTCAGGATCCAACCACACCCACTCATTAAAAATGCTGCCTGTGTTCATCTAACAGTAACTATGTACCAGTGTGTTGGTCATGTTGTAGGTCTCATCCTATTGAGTGGTAATGTAACTATGTACCAGTGTGTTGGTCATGTTGTGGTTCTCATCCTACTGAGTGGTAATGTAACTATGTACCAGTGTGTTGGTCATGTTGTGGGTCTCATCCTACTGAGTGGTAATGTAACTATGTACCAGTGTGTTGGTCATGTTGTGGGTCTCATCCTACTGAGTGGTAATGTAACTGATGTACCAGTGATAGTTGGATCATGTCTCCTACGTACATTGAACTGAATATAAGAACAGTATTTACAAATACTGCAGAGTATTGTAATGTATATACGTGTTACTGAGTATTAAATCTTTCCACCAGGTCAAAAGTTCGCGTTGCTGGAAATCAAAATTACCTTGAGCAACATCTTGAGGAGGTTCAGCGTGCAGAGTGTCGTACCCAGAGACCAGCTCAAGGTCGTCGCTGAGACCGTTCTCAGACCTGTTGGTGGTAACATTGTCAAACTCTTCCCCAGGACCAAGTAGTCACCACCATGATCATCAGGAGCATGGTACATGGTGGTAAAATTGTCAAACTCTTCCCCAGGACCAAGTAGTCACCACCATGATCATCAGGAGCATGGTACATGGTGATAACATTGTCAAACTCTTCCCCAGGATCAAGTAGTCACCACCATGATCATCAGGAGCATGGTACATGGTGGTAACATTGTCAAACTCTATCCCAAGAATCAAGTAATCACCACCATGATCATCAGGAGCATGGTGGTAACATTGTCAAACTCTTCCCCAGGACCAAGTAGTCACCACCATGATCATCAGGAGCATGGTACATGGTGGTAACATTGTCAAACTCTTCCCCAGGATCAAGTAGTCACCACCATGATCATCAGGAGCATGGTACATGGTGGTAAAATTGTCAAACTCTTCCCCAGGACCAAGTAGTCACCACCATGATCATCAGGAGCATGGTACATGGTGATAACATTGTCAAACTCTTCCCCAGGACAAGTAGTCACCACCATGATCATCAGGAGATGGTACATGGTGGTAAAATTGTCAAACTCTTCCCCAGGACCAAGTAGTCACCACCATGATCATCAGGAGCATTGTACATGGTGATAACATTGTCAAACTCTTCCCCAGGATCAAGTAGTCACCACCATGATCATCAGGAGCATGGTACATGGTGGTAACATTGTCAAGCTCTTCCCCAGGACCAAGTAGTCACCACCATGATCATCAGGAGCATGGTACATGGTGGTAAATTGTCAAACTCTTCCCCAGGACCAAGTAGTCACCACCATGATCATCAGGAGCATGTACATGGTGATAACATTGTCAAAAGCTCTTCCCCAGGACCAAGTAGTCACCACCATGATCATCAGGAGCATGGTACATGGTGGTAACATTGTCAAACTCTTCCCCAGGACCAAGTAGTCATCACCATGATCATCAGGAGCATGGTACATGGTGGTAACATTGTCAAACTCTTCCCCAGGACCAAGTAGTCATCACCATGATCATCAGGAGCATGGTACATGGTGATAACATTGTCAAACTCTTCCCCAGGACCAAGTAGTCACCACCATGATCATCAGGAGCATGGTACTGTGTAACATTGTCAAACTCTTCCCAGGACCAATAGTCATCACCTGATCATCAGAGCATGGTACTTGAGAGAGTGGCATAACACAAATTGGAAAATATTGAGAAAGTATGAGATTTGAAAGGAATTGAGAAAATGAAGATTGATAATTATGGTGAAAAGGAACAAAGGAAACAACAAATGTAGAAACCAGTTTAAAAAAAACAAGTTTTTGGAATACAGAAAAAATCTTACTTAATGTATATTTTATTTAAAATCTAACAAGAGACTGTATTGGTATTTACTATAAAAAATTTATTTTTTTATTCTATGTAAAAGATGACAATTACATTTAATTTTATATATATATTACATATACAAGTGTAAGGTCTCTAAGCCAAGTAAAATAGAACTTATGGAATATATTTTGAAATAGATATATGACATTATATAACACTCCCTTTTATTTCTTACCTGGACTTTACCTGGAGAGGGTTTCGGGGGTTTTATTCATAAACTCAAAATTTAAAAATTTAAAATATAATTTACTGAATAATGAACACCAGAAATATATGAATATCTGGTAAAAATGTCAAACTTATTTAAGAAAATATTTTGGTTAAATTCATTGAAATGTTTGTCTTATATTTATAAAGAACTATGGTCAAAAGATGTGTTTGTTCAATGGATTAAGAAGAAATTGTAGACTTTCAGGAGTGTCCAAGGGAATATTAAAAGTTTGTAATTATTGTCAACATATATTCTGCAGAGTATATTTCTCACGATGTGTGTATATCTTAAGAGTGCGTGTGTTCCTGGAGGCATGTATATCTTAAACAAGAGTGCGTGTGTTCCTGGAGGCATGTATATCTTAAACAAGAGTGAGTGTGTTCCTGGAGGCATGTATATCTTAAACAAGAGTGTGTGTGTTCCTGGAGACATGTATATCTTAAGCCAGAGTGCGTGTGTTCCTGGAGGCATGTATATCTTAAGCCAGAGTGCGTGTGTTCCTGGAGGCATGTATATCTTAAGCCAGAGTGCGTGTGTTCCTGGAGGCATGTATATCTTAAGCCAGAGTGCGTGTGTTCCTGGAGACATGTATATCTTAAACAAGAGTGCGTGTGTTCTTGGAGGCATGTATATCTTAAGCCAGAGTGCGTGTGTTCCTGGAGGCATGTATATCTTAAGCCAGAATGCGTGTGTTCCTGGAGGCATGTATATCTTAAGCCAGAGTGCGTGTGTTCCTGGAGGCATGTATATCTTAAGCCAGAGTGCGTGTGTTCCTGGAGGCATGTATATCTTAAGCCAGAGTGCGTGTGTTCCTGGAGACATGTATATCTTAAGCCAGAGTGCGTGTATTCCTGGAGACATGTATATCTTAAGCCAGAGTGCGTGTGTTCCTGGAGGCATGTATATCTTAAGCCAGAATGCGTGTGTTCCTGGAGGCATGTATATCTTAAGCCAGAGTGCGTGTGTTCCTGGAGGCATGTATATCTTAAGCCAGAGTGCGTGTGTTCCTGGAGGCATGTATATCTTAAGCCAGAGTGCGTGTGTTCCTGGAGGTATGTATATCTTAAACAAGAGTGCGTGTGTGCCTGGAGGTATGTATATCTTAAACAAGAGTGCGTGTGTGCCTGGAGGTATGTATATCTTAAACAAGAGTGCGTGTGTGCCTGGAGGTATGTATACCTGAGTTTATGTATACGTAGTTTATATTAAACCTTATGGGCCCATATTTGGGAGTAAAGTAATTCCAGTTGGTGATGAACAGGTGATATACAGCCTAAAAAACCCTCGTGTCTCAATAAACCTCAAGTTAAATTAACTATCTTTAGCGACTGACGTATTCTTGACTAATGGTAAACAGGTGACATGCAGCATTAATGAACTTCGTGTAGTCGATAGGCTTTAAACCCCATAATCCAACCAACTTTCCCACTTTATATATTCAGAAGAGAATATCTCTCAATATTCAAGTGCACTGAGAGCAAACAAGTATATACAGTCAAGGGAAATATATTTAAGTGTATATATACTTAAAGTTTACTTTAATTTCTATAGACTCTTATTTGTGTTTATAGTTTTCTAGATTTCTAGTACACAGTCAACATGCAAACTTGATGACGTATTGTGTACGAAGTTGACAAACTAGAAACTAAGTTAACCAACAATTATCACACTTTTATCTTGGCCTCTTCTAATATAATAGTAACTAACACTATGTTAACAATAACCTGCTGTTAACATCCCCAGTAACACAAAACACAGAAACATCAAATAAACCCCCGTGTCTCAATAAACCTCAAGTTAAATTAACTATCTTTAGCGACGCGTATTCTTGACTAATGGTAAACAGGTGACATGCAGCATTAATGAACTTCGTGTAGTCGATAGGCTTTAAACCCCATAATCAACCAACTTTTTCCCCCCTTTTTATATTCAGAAAAAAT
>WNWK01047931.1:0-13739 GCA_009830355.1 Cherax destructor
GAATGACTTGACTGACTTACTGAATGACTTGACTGACTTACTGAATGACTTGACTGACTTACTGATGACTTGACTGACTTACTGGCCAAGACTTGACTGACTTACTGAATGACTTGACTGACTTACTGAATGACTTGACTGACTTACTGAATGACTTGACTGACTTACTGAATAACTGACTGACTTACTGAATGACTTGACTGACTTACTGAATGACTTGACTGACCTACTGAATGACTTGACTGACCTACTGAATGACTTGACTGACCTACTGAGAAGCTTGACTGACTTACTGAATGACTGCTGACTACTGAATGACTTGACTGACCTACTGAATGGACTTGACGACCTACTGAATGACTTGACTGACTACTGAATGACTTGACTGACTTACTGAATGACTTGACTGACTTACTGAATGACTTGACTGACTTACTGAATGACTTGACTGCTTATTTTGACTTGACTGACCTACTGAATGACTTGACTGACTTACTGAATGACTTGACTGACTTACTGAATGACTTGACTGACTTACTGAATGACTTGACTGACTTACTGAATGGCGGACTGACTTACTGAATGGCTTGACTGACTTACTGAATGGCTTGACTGACTTACTGAATGGCTTGACTGACTTACTGAATGGCTTGACTGACTTACTGAATGGCTTGACTGACTTAAAGTTAGACACTCAGTTCAACCATCGACTTCAGTTCAAGAACTTCTACTATCCACCTCAGCCCAGTAGGGCCACACCATCCATATCCCTCTTCACTACCATCCACAAACATCATTACCCACAATTTAAGGTAAGAAATACTATTATTTCTATTGCATTTGTAGTCTTAAGCAGTAATAGATCATGACAATGCACTACAATTACATATCCACCTCAGCTCAGTAGGGCCACACCATCCATATCCACTCTTCACTACCATCCACAAACATCATTACCCACAATTTAAGGTAAGAAATACTATTATTTCTATTGCATTTGTAGTCTTAAGCAGTAATAGATCATGACAATGAACTAAAATTACATATTCGCCATCAATTTTTGCAAGATATGTTGGTCTAAAAAAACTTGTTTGGCTTTTGGGGACTCTCAAACACGTAACCTATTTTCCCATAAGTTCTGTTAATTATTTAAGACGAAATTATCTAACACGACTTTTCAGGAACGTAACTATCGTGCTAAATGACGTTCTACTGTATGCTGGTCGGTTCCTTCGTTGTCTCGCCTTGCAGGTAATTGTTTGACCTGTTCATGATAGTTGCAGAAGGATCCCGCTCCTTCTGGTAGAGCTGCTGGAGGTCCAGTCTTCACTCAGATTCTGGTTAGTTTTCTTCCACTTGGTATATGGACAGGTACTGGTGCTACAAGTGCACCTCCCTCGTAGTGTTGTGTGGTCTGTCAGTAAACGTTTCCTCATGGTCGAGGTCCAAGAGCTTGTCTGTGGGTGACTGCTCTTGTGTGGTCTTTAAGTTTGTACTTTGTTGAAATCGAGTTGATGTCCATCCGACCTGAGCGGTCGAGTGACCCCCTTCCTACACACACAAACCATGTTTTTTGTCTATACCTTCAACTTATAAGCTGACGCTTTGTTGCGTCCTTGATTGTAATTGAGAATTTAAAAGTAAAGTTACCAAAGTACTTGATGGTTAGTTCCATAGAGTAACTTCTTATTAGTCCATTTATTTATTTATATACGTATTCTCATGTTTAATGTTTTTTTGTATTTCAACAGTTATGAGCTTACGTGTTAGCTAGACTGATGATGCGGAGTGTTGAGCTAAGGTGGAGTGTCATGACCACTCTTCAGTTATACACCTTGAAGCCACCCCAGCTGCTAGGATAGGATTATCACCTCTTTACTGCTGCCTTCTATTATTCTCCATATACAAAAGCAAGTTATGCCTGGCTGCTATATCGGCGATGCCTGTACCACCACAACATTAACCTGGCGTTGTATGGAGTCCCCGCACTGTTAACTACACTGCCCTTGTACGGAGAAGAAATAGTTATCAAAAATGGAGCCGCAGTAGTACTTTGTTTATATGTTAAATGAGAGTATCTCCTGTGTAATGCGAGATAAATTTGGACATCAAGTAAGAAGTTTCTAAACTTTATCATTATTGTGTTCATATTCCAGTAATTTTACTATATGTAGGAGGTTTTTGGCTTCTGATATTCTGTTTGGTGCGACCTGTGGTCGTGAGGGGGAGGTGTTACGGGTATACCCTCGCCCAATATTTTATATTGTGTGTATTTTTATCATAATGGTATATTGGAGATATTTCCGTTATTAGCTAAAACGAAAATGTCTTACTTTATACTATTATTTGATTTAGCTATGTTTTAGGTAGGATGTTACATTGTAATTTTATGTTTTACAATGTTAAAGTTTTACTGTGCCGGTCATGTAGTGGGAGACCACTAGTCATACTCCCGGTTACTTGTTTACGTACCAGCCGGCCTCCCCCCTCTGTCACGTGACCGACCTAACTTGAGCTTACCACACCGTGGTATTGGCAGTAGGTTCACACACCCTCTCCTGGTTGGGAGTAGATTCGCTCTCTCTTGACGATCATATACTCTCTCATGAGTTGATCCAGGCTCTCAGCCTTAATACAAATTCCCAACTCAAGGAATATTACTTAGTCTTGACTGATATCTAATATACCTGTGTCGTTATTGAGACTATATCAGTTGCTACACTTTTATAGTGTATCTTTGTTTTACACTGAAAGAGAACTTTGTAACATACTCTAAGTATTTATGTATGTATTAAAGGGCATGACTTTTACTAAGTTGGATCAATCTAATAATCCCATTATAAATAAAAAGGGGGCTATTTTCTAAAAACAATTAAAATAGTCTGAGTCGACATGTTGTTACGAGGGGGCCAAAACAGGCTCATAAATGAAGCCCTGATCGTAACAGCAGATAATTACATTGATGCTGAGAAAGGCGGGGTTAGACATGCAGTCTTAATATCAAGCTTGAAACCACCCAAACATTGTCTTTCAAATTCAAATTCAAATTCAAATTCTTTATTTCATGTAATACAAGGTGGGGGGTACTTATAGTTATACATTAAAGTTGATATTACAAGATGGCCAATAATATGCATAGGTATGCCTAGGCTTTTCAGGCAGTCTTATGATAGGTCTTACCAATAGCTATACAATGAATATACAGATTGTAAGGTTAGGTTAGGTTTACAAAATTTAGGTACTGGAATTTAAACATTGAGAATTTAACAATTAGTATAAAAAGTTAGCAATTAGTTTATATATTAATGATAAAGGTGATATATTGGCATAATATAGTTTCTATATTGGAGTATCTTAGGCAAACTTATGACTAGCTTAAGTATTATGGAGCAATAGTTGTATTAGAATTTTGGTTAGAACTGTGCAAATTAAGGGGAATCACAGATATCAATAAGTGTATTTTGCTGTGGTTAGTAATGTGCAAATTAAGGAGAATCACAGATATCAATAAGTGTATTTTGCTGTGGATATGTGCAAGATAAAGTAGTTTTCGTATGGTTAACTACCGGTTGGGTGCGTAAGTGAGATAAGATGTTTTTTAACGGTGCTTTTGAAAATGGAGGTTGTGTCTGCAGTTCTAGAGTTTTCAGGCAGGGAGTTCCAGATTTTAGGCCCTTTTATGCGCATTGAATTTTTGTATAGATTTAGTCGGACACGGGAATGTCAAAGAGATGTTTATGTCTGGTATTATGTCTATGGGTCCTGTCACAACTGTCAAGAAAGTGTTTTAGCTCAGGGTTAAAGTTGGAATTAATGGTTCTATAAATGTAGATAGCAGAGTAGTAAGTATGGATGTTCTGGACAGTGAGTAGGTTTAGGTCTTTGAAGAGTGGGGGGGTGTGCTGCCTAGCGTTGGATTGTGTGATAATTCTTACTGCGGCTTTTTGTTGGGTTATTATTGGCTTTAGGTGGGTAATTGCTGTTGATCCCCATGCACAAATGGCATATGTGAGGTAGGGATAGATGAGTGAGTAGGGCTGATTGTGGTACATAATACCGTATCTTAGAGAGGATCCCCACAGTTTTGGACACTTTCTTTGTTATGTGTTGGATATGGGTACTGAATTTCAGGCTGCTGTCAAGGTGAAGGCCCAGGAACTTGCCCTCGTTATGTCTAGCAATAGGTGTAGAGTTGATCTTAATGTTTAATTGTGGATAATCTGTTCTGTTGCCAAACATAATATAGAAGGTCTTATCAGTGTTGAGTGTAAGTTTATTAACAGTCATCCATGTTGATATTTTTATTAATTCGTCGTTAACAATGGTATTAAGCGTGGCAAGGTTTGTGTGGGAGATGACATAAGTTGTGTCGTCAGCAAAGAGTATTGGTTTCAGGTGTTGTGATACATTGGGAAGATCATTGATGTATAAGAGGAAGAGCAGGGGACCAAGGACACTTCCCTGCAGTACGCCGGTGTCTAGTGGTAGTGTCGTGGAGGATGTGTCTTTAATAGTGACATACTGGTACCTATTAGTGAGGTAGGATTTGAGGTATGCTAGTGCATGACCTCTTATTCCATAGTGGTCAAGTTTGTGGAGTAGGATGCCGTGGTTTACTGTGTCAAAAGCTTTCCTTAAGTCAATAAAAAGTCCTAGTGGATATTCCTTATTTTCAAGTGCTGTGTAAAGCAGGTCTATCATTTTTACTATTGCATCGTTAGTGCTTTTATTTTTCCTGAAGCCAAATTGGCAGGGGTTGAGTATGCTTTGTGTCGTTATAAACGAGTATAATCTCTTGTGCACAAGTTTCTCGAATATTTTGGATAGCAATGGTAGATTTGATATAGGCCTATAGTTATTTACGTCTGTAGGGTCACCACCTTTGTGTATTGGTGTAACCCTTGCTGTTTTGAGTAGTGTTGGGAAGGTGCTAGTTTCTAATGATTTGTTAAAAAGTAAAGAAATAGGATATGAAAGGACATGAGCAGCTCGTTTGTATATTAAGGGTGGAACTTGAGACAGATGTCCTGATTTATTTTTAAGTGACTTGATTATCATGGAGACTTCAGTGGGTTCTGTAGGTGCAAGATATAAGGAGGATGGGAAATTCCCATCTAGGTAATCACTTGCTCGGGCATTGGTATCTGGAATTTTACTGGCAAGATTTGATCCTATAGTTGAGAAGAAGTCATTTATCTTGTTTACTGTATCAATAGGCTGTAGTGGTGTTTCGTTTGGTTTAGTTAGGACAATATCCCTATTTTTTTCAGTTTGTGGGTGCCCATAATCTGTGAGTGTTTTCCAGGTCTTTTTTATATCTCCTCTTGTTTCAGTGAATCTGCTGGAGTAGTACAATTGTTTGGCTTTTTTTATTAGTTTGGTGAGAACTGATGAATAGTGTTTAACAAACTCCTTATGTATGAATCCCCGTCTATATTGCTTCTCATATTGATGTTTCTTGTTAATGGATTTTAGTAAGTTGTTAGTTAGCCATGGGCAGCCTAACCGTTTATTCGTAATCTGTTTCATTTTTATAGGACAATGTTTGTTGTATAGTCTATGTAATTTATTAACCCTTTGACTGTCGCAACCCTCAATCCTGTGTGCTCTCCTGTTGTCGCAAAATTTAAAAAAAAAAAAAAAAATTATTTTTTTCTTATGAAATGATAGAGAATCGTTTCCCGATGGTAAAGACACCAAAAGTTTGAAATTTGATTGAAAACTCATGGAATTACGCTCTCGCGAAGTTAGTGATCTCGGCAATATATACGCATCGGCAATTTCGCCGACTTTGAGCCCTATTTTCGATAAATTCCATTGTTCCAGTTGACCAAACTCATAGATATTTCTTTAGAACTCCATTTGTTCTATCGATTGAGTACAAGAAACAACCAATTTATTGATTTCAACTACCCAATAAAGTGATCAGAAATTGGCAATTTGGCCAATTTCATGCAAAATAAAAAAGTTGTCACTTTCAAAATAGGGTCCAGAATAAACAATGCAGACATTCCTGGCACTAAAATAAGATGTTATCTGTTCATTAGTCACGTCTTTAGGCCCCTCTTATATTACTTTTGCTTTCTATTTTGAATTTTTTTCACATAAAAAATAGAAGATTTACCGTTATGCAGACTATTGCATTATTGTAAAAATGGTATAAATAATATCAATGCACTTGTGAATTATTAATCAAATAGAAGCGCTAAACCACAGGGGTTATACAGCGCTGCAGGATGCACTTGTGAAAGAATATCAGACTCACCAATTGATGTGTATTGGATGCGTGGCTTGATTTGTTTACTCTTGAACATTTGCAAAAATCGAACATTTCTCCTACTTTGAGCTCAATTTCAAGGTCGTTTCCATCATAAAACTATTCAAAATCATCTATATTATTGTAGTATGTTGTCCATTCTATCAAATGAGACCATGAAAAAGAGAATACAACCATAAATACTATACGAAAATACACCTCAAAGTCGGCGTTTTAATCCAAAAAAATGGTCAGAGTTTTTTTTCTCTAATTATGTACTGCGTGCTGCAGGATTTTTTTTATACTGCGCACACTGACCACACAGACCCATTCTCTCATATGTGGGCCTACCAGCTTTCTCCCATTTGATTTGAAGCCGCTAGAATTTAGGCGTATTGATACGTCCGAAACAGTGGCTCGTAAGACGTATATATACGACCGAAACAGTCAAAGGGTTAAGAAAGGTGTCTGTCCACTCATCGATACCCTTGGCATTTGGGAATTCTATAGCCCAGTCAACTGTGTCTAGCTCTGTTGTGAAGTTATTTATTGAAGCTTGGTCATGGAGTCGGAATGAAACTTTGGTGTATTCTAGGGGCGGTTTACTAATGTTTGTTAAGAGGAAGGTGGGGTAGTGGTCTGTGGTGCTGTCTGTTATTATCCCCGATTTAAGGGGGGCTAGGATATTGGTCCATATATGGTCGATTATGGTTGCACTCGTATCAGTAAGCCTAGTTGGTTTGGTTATTGTTGGTATGAGAAGTGTGTTGTTCATATTGTTGATGAAATCGGTTACTGGCTGGTCATCTGGTAGGCCAAGGTTGATGTTGAAGTCTCCAGCTAAGATAAGGTGGTGTTTGTTCAATTGGTTGTTAGTTATTTGCGTTTTAGTTGATCGCTAAAACTTGGGATGTTTGTATGAGGCATCCGGTAAATGGCCCGATGGTTATGGGAGTCTTAAGGTTTTGTGCAGTAAATTTAGCAAAAATATATTCTCCATATTCATCATTATAGCAAATGGTGTCACAGCAGGATATTTCATTAGAGTAATAGATTGCAATACCTCCCCCCGCTTGATGTGGTCTGCAGTTGTGTATTGCTGTGTATCCTGGCAGCGAGTAGATATCTATTGTATCCTGCTTAAGCCAGGTTTCAGTAAGGACAATACATGTGAAGGTTGTTTTTAGGGAACCAAGGAGGGCAAGGAGGTCATAAGAACATAAGAACATAAGAAAGGAGGAACACTGCAGCAGGCCTCTTGGCCCATACTAGGCAGGTCCTTCACAATCCATCCCACTAACAGAATAATTGCCAAACCTAATTTTCAATTCTACCCAAGAAATAAGCTTTGAAGATTCTATTAACTCAAGTGCGAGTCCCACTCAAATCCAACCCCTCTCACTCATGAATTTATCCAACCTAAATTTGAAACTACCCAAGGTCCTAGCTTCAATGACCCTACTAGGCAGACTGTTCCACTCATCAACTACCCTATTTCCAAACCAATATTTTCCTATATCCTTTCTAAATCTAAACTTATCCAATTTGAATCCATTATTGCGGGTTCTCTCTTGGAGAGATATCCTCAAGACCTTATTTATATCCCCCTTATTAATACCCATCTTCCACTTATATACCTCGATCATGTCTCCCCTCATTCTACGTCTTACAAGTGAATGTAATTTTAGGGTCTTCAATCTTTCTTCGTAAGGAAGATTTCTAATGCTATGTATTAATTTAGTCATTCTACGCTGAATGTTTTCTAACGAATTTATGTCCATTCTGTAATATGGAGACCAGAACTGAGCTGCGTAATCTAGGTGAGGCCTTACTAATGATGTATAAAGCTGTAATATAACCTCTGGACTTCTGTTGCTAACACTTCTTGATATAAATCCCAGTAATCTATTTGCCTTATTACGTACGCTTAGGCATTGCTGTCTTGGTTTAAGGTTGCTGCTTACCATCACCCCAAGTCCTTCTGCAATCTGTATGGCTAAGTTCTACGTTATTTAACTTATAAGTGCTTGGGTTATGGACACTCCCGAGCTTCAGAACCTTGCATTTATCTACATTGAACTGCATCTGCCACTTTTCTGACCACGAATTAAGTTTGTCTAAATCTTCCTGAAGTTCTATGACATCTATGTTTGAATCAATTATCCTACCTATCTTCGTGTCGTCGGCGAATTTGCTCATATCACTAGTAATTCCCTCATCAAGGTCATTGATATATATTATAAATAACAATGGGCCTAAGACTGATCCCTGTGGAACACCACTTGTTACAAGTCCCCATTCGGATTTAACCCCATTTATGCACACTCTCTGCTTCCTATTGGTGAGCCATGACTCGATCCATGACAGCACTTTTCCCCCAATGCCATGAGCTGCCACTTTCTTTAACAGTCTCTGGTGCGGTACTCTATCAAAAGCCTTACTAAAGTCTAAATAAACAATATCGAATTCTTTATCGTGATCAACAGCCTCAAAAGCTTTACTGAAGAAGGTTAATAAATTAGATAGGCAGGAACGGCCCCTCGTGAATCCATGCTGGGTATCATTAATCAAATTATGGTTATCTAGATGGCTTCTAATAATATCAGCTATAATTGACTCTAGTAATTTGCCTACAATTGAGGTCAGGCTTATTGGGCGGTAGTTTGACGGTAGTGACTTGTCCCCTGCTTTAAAAATAGGAATTACATTAGCCATCTTCCACATATCAGACACTACACCTGTTATACTTTTAGTAGTGTTTAGGACAGTGTGGGCTTGTGATGCTGTGTAGTAGAGGCAGTTATTTTCCAGTAAATTTTGAATGGGTGTTCGATTAAATAGGTTTAGATCAGGGTCGACGTGATCATTCATCATTTAGGTTAAATAGTGATTTTGTTATATCATGTATAGTGTGGTGAGTTATAGTACTGATATCTGTTGTAAGGGGATGTTTTGGTAAGTATATAACTAATGCACATTGGTCAAATAGAGTATAGTAACAAATAAACATAGTGGTCTTGGTATTGTGTATGTATTAAGCTAGTATGAAATAAAAAATTAGATATAAACTAATAAGATACAATTATAAAAAACAATGTAGCACCAATGAGTTTGGTATTGGTTATGTATTAAGCTAGAATGAAATATAGTACAGTAAAATTAAAGAAAAATTTAGATATAAACTAATAAGATTAAATTACTTATAACAATGTAGCACCAATGAGTTTGGTAATGGTTATGTATTAGGCTAGAATGAAATAAAGTACAGTAAAAATTACAAATATAGATAAACTACTAAGTTTAAATTACAAAATTGTGTAGTACCAATGAGTTTGGTGTTGGTTATTCAATAAGCTAGAATGTAATTAGGTGAACTAGATATTACCTATGATATTAATAGATAATAAGATAGTTGTAGTACAAGACTGTTACTTGTAATTGCACTAGAAAATAGTTGCAATAGAAATAAAGGTATAATACAGGTTTATAAAAAAGTATAATAAAAAATAAACAGGGGCAAAGAATGGTATACAGTAGATATTAAAATAAGTAAAATGGGATTTTTTAGCACAGGTTATTAAAAAGTATAATTGGTAAGGATAGGGCAATGATGTTGCAGCTGTGTATGGAAGCTTGGATCTTTGGCAATGATAGGTTAATAAAAATAAAGGTATAAAATAAGATTGAGCAATGAAGTATAAAAAAATGGGGCAATAATAATTATAAAATAAAAATTGTGCAATAAAGCTTGAATAATAAGGGGATTTTGTAGTTATCAAATACAAATTAAGACTATGAGGTAGAATTAAGACTATGAGGTAGAATTAAGACTATGAAGTAGAATGGTAGTTGGATATAAGGTAAAAATTTAATGGTAAGAGGGTATTGGAATTTTGGGGAACAAAAAGTAAAAATTTAATGGTAAGAGGGTATTGGAATTTTGGGAACAAAATTTAAAGATGGTTCATAACACTAATCGTGGATAGTAGGTTTACTACATATTATTCTAATTCTGTTAACCCAGCCTCACTCAGGAATCTTTTAAGTTCATGTTCTGTTGCAATGAAATACCTCTTCCCAGTGGGCTGTTTCCTAACTGCGATTTTACCATCCCTCACAAAGCACTGATGAATTTTTTGGGCATTGCGTAATTTTCTTAAACGATAAAGGAGGTTTTGTCTTGTTTTGGTAAGGCACTCGTTCACATAGACATCATATTTCATAGTTATGGATGTTTTTAATAGGTTGTTTCTTTGCAAGCTGGTATTGAATTTTAATAGCACTGTTTTTTTCCCTGCTTGGTAGCCCATCAGTTTGCAATCTTTTAGTTCATCACTACGTATGTTTATGCTAAGGTGGTCCTTGAAGAGTTGTAGGGCGGCCTCCATGTAAGTCTTTCAGACTTACAGTCATTTATGATCACATTAGACAATAGTCTCAGAACTCTAGGAGTTAAATATGATCTAATGCAATGTGATTGGTTTATCAGTGATATTGTACAAGATTAACTGTCACCACAAACCACTGAACGTTTAAATACAGTGGTACCTCAGTTAACAATGGTCCCCAAACTCGCCCTTTTATGTAAGTTTATTTTTTTAAATGCTTTTGTAAGTGTATTTTTGGGGGTCTAAAAGGACTAGTCTATTTTACATTATTCCTTATGGGGATAAATTCGTTTGGTAATGGCACTTGAACAGCGTTCTGGAACGAAAAAATATCGTTAACCGAGGTACCACTGTATTATGTTCAATAAACGCTATTTCACTTGTGAAGAAATTAGCAATGGTTTACAAACAATAGTTTCATGCATGCAAGCAACGAGACAAGATGATAAATCCACCAATCCTATTCTGGATGATAAAACTTCAACTCAGTATAAAAAGAGTATACCTACTCCCACTAAAACACAGAATGGGAAATCCCATGTAGGCACTTATCAAGCTGTGAATACAATAGACAGTAAACAGACTGTCACACCTAAACGTACTCCAAAATGTGTACTTTGTGATGAAACACATTGGGCACAGTATTGCATTCAATACACAACAATGGAGGCATGGAAGCAACGTGTTCAACAGCTGAAAAGGTGCACTAAGTGTTTAGGTGAACACAAGGGAGGTAAATGCTCACTGAAGAAGTGTTTCAAATGCAAGGGTATGCATCATACAGCATTATGCCCAAGCACTTATGCTGAACAACCGACTTCCACAGAGTTAGGAAGTCAACAAGCAACAGCATTAAATGTGAGAGATAAGTCTAAATCGACTGCTCTCCCAATAGCTCGAGTAGAGTTATCCAATAAATTACACAAAACCAATGTGTTAACACTATTTGATCAAGGCTCACAAAGGTCTTTCATAAGACGAACAGTGTTGCAAAAACTGAATAAACAACCCCATGCCAAAATACAGTTAGATATAGCTGGATTTTTCCAAAGTTCTGGCAAGCAGAAATATGACCTAGCCAGATTCACTGTTGGTCTAGGAAACAGGAAAAGACAGTAGAAGCTGTGGTAGTCGATGATTTGCCTAAGTCAGTGCAGATCCGGGGATTAAGAGATACAGTTGCAGCACTGAAAGCAGCCAAGGTCAAGTTAGCCTGTCCTGACATACAGACGGACACAATTAGTCCACTTGATTTAATCATTGGAAGTAATTACTATCACTATTTTGTGGAAAATATAGTAAGTAAACATGATGTTCACTTCCTGAAAACAGCTGGGGGCCATATGATATGTTGTCCAATTCCCTCTCAAAGCGGGAAAGAAGCTGAAATTGATTCAGTGGAAAATGTACTAGTTACAAGAATAACTACTGATTATGTACCACAGCAAAAATTATCACTACTGGAAGAAATGAATGAACCAGTTGATAAGTTGTGGGATTTAGATGCGATAGGTATTGATGTAAATAAACCAAGCCCACAGGAGTCTGAGACTTATAACCAATATTTGGACACTGTCAAATATGAAGATGAACAGTATTGGGTTAGGTTACCATGGAAATTAAATCCACATCTACCTAGCAATTATCGCATGGCTTTCTGACAAATGAAAGCACAAATACATGAGCTCAGGAAGAATCCAGAGCTGCTGACTGTCTAAGATTCTATGATGATATCATACAAGAACAGTTAGACAATAAATTCATTGAGGAAATAGTCAAAGATAAGTTAAAGACAGATGCTCATTATCTACCACACCACGGAGTCAGGAAAGATTCTGAAACCACTCCACTACGTGTTGTATACAATTGCAGCGCACGTGCAAATAAAGATGTAGCAAGCCTTAATGACTGTCTGATGACTGGACCCTCACTAACTGAGAAGCTTGGAGACATGCTTATGAAATTTCACACAAATCCATATGCCTACACGGCTGATATTTCCAAAGCTTTCTTAAGAGTAGGACTACAAGAAATAGATAGAGATTATACTCGATTCTTGTTGCCAGAAAATCCACATGATCCTCAAAGTCCTGTGAAAACTTATCGTTTCAAGTCAGTATTATTTGGTGCAACATCCTCTCCATTCTTACTAGAAGCTAATCTTAATACACATTTGAAGAAATCTGAAAGTCCCTTCAAAGAAATCTTAAAGAAAAGTTTCTATGTGGATAATCTTCAAGGTACTGTGAATAAAGATGAAGATTTGAAATCCTTATACAGAGAAGCTAACAAGGAGATGAAAGTGGCAAATATGCCTCTAAGGATGTGAAATACTAATTCAAATCAATTTAGGGAACTAATCAAAGAAGATTTCCCTGAAGCTGAAATTCCTGAATGCAACAACATGCTTGGACTTAATTGGAACACACAGGAAGACACTTTGAGTCTCAAAAGGATAAACAATAAATCAAGCAGTACACTCACTAAACGAAGTTTACTGTCAGAGGTATCACAATGTTTTGATCCTCTAGGACCGTCTCACCAATTACCATAAAAGAACATAAGAAAAAAGGAACACTGCAGCAGGCCTACTGACCCATGCGAGGCAGGTCCATCACTCACTGACCACCTGGAGCTAACCTTCTCCAGGTAAACTCCAGGTAGTCAGGTCACTTCCACTTAAGGAATTAGTACGGCATCTGATCTAGTAGCACAAGCTTGTCAGGTCCAGCTCACACCCACCCACACCCACTCATGTATTTATCTAACCTATTTTTAAAACTACACAACGTCCCAGCCCCTATGACGGTACTCGGGAGTTTGTTCCACTCATCCACAACTCTATTACCAAACCAGTGCTTTCCTATATCCTTCCTGAATCTGAACTTTTCCAACTTGAAACCATTGCTGCGAGTCCTGTCTTGGCTGGATATTTTCAGCACACTATTTACATCCCCTTTATTTCTTCCTGTTTTCCATTTATACACCTCAGTCATATCCCCCCTAATTCTACTTCTTTCTAGAGAGTGCAGATTCAAGGCCCTCAGTCTATCCTCTTAGGGAAGATTTCTGATACATGGGATCAACTTTGTCAT
>WNWK01047932.1:0-13739 GCA_009830355.1 Cherax destructor
ACACATACAGTTCTATCTGGGGTCATTAATTTCGTGTCATGCCATGCAGGCATAGTTTCACTAGTTGCATGTACACATGCGAGACGTGAGACATAGGTAATATATGTCGATCATAGGTGTAACACCTATAACCGATGTACTGATTACCTGGGCATCATTGATTACATTTGTTCATTACTTGGAAATCCTCTGTTTCTAGATGTTCAATTTACATTATGTGACTGACATCTATTCCTTTTGGTCTCGGTCCAGAAAAATAGTGTAACTGCGTATATAGCTAGCTCAGCAGCTATAACAAATCTTGAGATAAAAAGAGGTGAAAATGCTCTAAAACTAAGCAGAAGACATTCTAAATACCACAAAGTAAATTTAATAAGTAAATGTATGTACAGTAACAAAACATGAGCCTTGTTACTTACATGAATTCTTGGTGTCCACTTGTTTAGAAATGACTTGATGATTGAACCTTCAATTTTCTCTATCTCAGGGAAATATTGAAATATAATTAAGGTGATGTCATATGGTGAAGTAACCTCTACGTACACTGCATGCATCCTGAAGAATATAAATATAGTTACGTACATTCTCTGCGGAGGTATTCGGTTGATATTTGTCTCTGGTAACATGCTCGGTACTATGCACACCCCTAGATTTTTCTCATTGACTGCTGTATGACTGTTAAGAGTTTAGCGTTTTTTTATACTAACAATGCTAATTTCCTTTGAGGTTTTTAGGATCTGTCCTTCAAGCCTGTACTCATTTACCGATCTTCCTTTGCCATATCAAAATTTTCATATCCTTGAATTCGCTAAGACTGAATTCCAATAGCCATTTGTCTGAAAAATCCTGCAGTTTGCCTTTCTCTGTCCTCCCTGTGTTTTATTCTTATTTATTGTACATCATCTGTGAATATGTCGTACACATGTAACAGAAACAGTAATGATTCCTGTACTTATCCTTGTAAAAGAAACCCACTTTATATTTTCCCATTCTGATGTCTGTTCCCTGACAATCATTCATCGTATCCTTTCTCTTCTAGTTTCCGACAGTCTCTCTCTTTTGAGGGCTATTGTTAAATTCCTACTTGAAGTGCTAAAATATGCATTCAACCCATTCCTGTCTTTCTTGCTTCTTATGTGTGTGTGTGTGTGTGTGTGTGTGTGTGTGTGTGTGTGTGCGTGCGTGCGTGCGTGTGTGTGTGCGTGCTTGTGTGTCTGGAGGAAGGAAGGGGAAGAGTCGAATACGTGGCCGTGTGTGTTGCAACAATGGGACTAAACACAAGAGACGAATGTGTCTAAGACCAAACACTGGGGAATAATTCTAGGTGTTGTGTGCTGGCAGAGCTTTGCGAGATTCTCTTGACACTTGTTGTTGCATCGCGGTCCCTGGCCATCAAAGAGCAATGCTAATGATTGCTTTTAGCACGACATGGCATTATTGCAGCCGGCTAAGGTGCGTGGGTGCGCGCTCGGGCGAGAGGCACCTGACTCATGGGAGCGACTGCCGGGGGTCAAGCAGACGGTATTTTATTTTGTGTGTATTCTTCAGGCGTCAGATATAATGAAGTATGAAAGATGACAGTTGGGTAGAAGGTGAGGGTTCGGAATAAGAATTGGTGTATGTACTGTGAACAGTAAGTTATTATTGTTATTGTTGTTATTATTCATACATAAGCCTGTAACAGAAGTGAAACTTTATCAATACTAAATATTTCTTAATTGCATTTTCTGTCTTGTAAACAATCTGTATTCATTTTCCCTTGTCATATTGTTATATATATGAGAAAGCCACTGAGCTAGTACGGTTTCATATAGTCTAGATAATGAGGAATGGGCATCAGTCAGGTTTGATCCTCGACAGTGGAGACTAGAACTCATTTTTTAAAGCCCTTTATGGACGTCAAGGCGTCTCCCTTGAGCAAACTCACAGACAAGAATAATTTTGGAACGCTGAGAGAAAATGAGGGTCCACAATGCGGCTTGTAAAGAGAATACTTAAAATCTTTACGTTTTAGGTTAACGCCACTTTAACGATGGTCTTCAGTTAAAGTAAAAAATAAAAGACGTTTGCTCATTAGGATGGGCTGGTGAATTGACTAAGCTGAGTTTGATAACATAATTTTTGGCGAATAGAGCTTGAACGCATGCATGATGTTAATTGATATTGACTACTCATAGGAAGTGCCTTAATTCTGTTGAAGGTATCTTTCCTTCTTTGAATCCTCCCCGACACTGGGCCACCTTAACATAGTGGGGAGTCCCCCCAGCATCCACCCATCCTCCTTTCTTTGACTTACAAGAGATGTTTTCCCTCATAAAATTATGCTATTGGAAATTATACAGGTGATCATTGTTAGTCTCTTCGTTCTTCTCCTAGCTGCAGTGCTGAGGTAGTCCACAACACTAAGGAGACTGGACCGTCAGGTGGAACTTCAAGCACATCGGATGATACATTCGGTGGGAGTCTGGTAGTGGGAGTATTACTGAACGTCACTTGTAGATTCAAAAGGGCGACCTGAAGGTGTCGCTTTCTTGCTGCTTTGTTCTCGCCCATAACTAGCCAAATGTTGCTAGCGCCTCTGGCGCTCCTGCGTAGGCGGTTTTTCTAACTCATACTCTGTTGATTCTGGGCGACCCATCCTGGGGCTGTCCCCCGGGAAGGGTAAAGGGGTAGTATCTGAAAGTTGGCACTATTTATCGCACTGGTGTAGAGAGCGGGGACTAGTGGCAGAATTTCTTTTTATTAGTTAAAGGGTAATTTATTTCTGCACTTCTGCTCAGCTTTATCTTTTCAATATCATTTTAACATTTATTATTAAAGACAAATGTGCAAAATTTGTGAGTCATTAGTGCCGAAGTGTCTCGCCTGTCCAATATGGCTTCTTCAGTCGAACATAAGTAAATATAACCCAGCAGACAGAAGTGGCAGGCCAGGTGGACCTTACAGACAAGCAGCAAGTTACAGGGGGTTCGTCTGGAAGTGGGTGCTTGGCTCACCTCCTCTTACAACAATCGTCACTTTGAGACGACTCTGTTGACTGAAGACTGGGCACCCATCTCACGCATTGCCACCTGTTTGCAGGCGCTCCAGCGTCCCCCCTCCGTGCAGACTGCAGCTTACAGTTTACCCATTTTAATCGTTTTCCCACGACTTAGGCCTTTTCACATTCCTTCTGGTTTTTATAATTAAGGGGATGCCTTATGGGGATCTTTCGGAACATTTCTGAGAGTCTTTAGACAGTGAAAATTTAATGGAACTTTAAATTTTAACTGATGCTGGATATTTTAACTTGATGTGATAGCATTCATTGTGAATTGTGTGCTTTACTGATGAGAGTAATAATTTTTGTTTGCTTTTGCCTTTGATCTATTCAGCTAGAGCACTCTTCGAATTTCAAGACTTCTTGCCTGCCTTTCCTTAGATCACTTGTCTACTCTTGAAATGTTCAGTTTCTCATTTATATTCCCGTTGTATAGTTTATTTTTTTGAATCGTTGTAATTAGTGATAGATCTTGCGTGACCATTTTTTTATAAATCATTCTGGTTGCCAAGGCTTGTCATCTGTGCAGTGACGGTGCTGTTTTTTTCTGTTCTAAACACTGTGGAACGTACAGTCTGCTTGTACATAACACCCGTGACTAAACTGTCCTGGTCAGAAGACTGACCTACCCATCTCCCCTCGCTTGCCCTACCATTCACTCACCATCTTTTTCCTGATTCACCCATTTTTCTGCTCATTCGCCCCTCTCTCCCTCATTCCCCTACGTACATTTTTCCATTCACTCATCCTCTTTCATTCATCCCCTCTCTCATTCGTCGACCATCCTACATTCCTTCACTCATCTCTTTCGCCTTTCCTTCTCCATTCACTCACCCTTTCTCTCCCCTACCCCAGCTACTCTCTCCCCCCCCCTCACTCACCTCTCCTTTCCCTAACCCTTTCCCTTCCTTCACTCACCTTTACCCCATCACTCACATCTCATGTTTATTCCTCAGTTTATTTTTACAAGTGATAGTGTTTGTGTAGTGGTGGCAGAGATATCAAACACCTGTCTATTTCTGCGCTAAGTGCTGGCTCTAATCTTCAGAAAATCAGGTGCAGTGTCTGAATGAAAATCAGAATTGGGGAGAGGACTTGAGTGGACTCGTTGACGAGGTGGGTAATATCCGTCAGAGTGACGTGGGTAATATCCGCCGGTGGGACAAACCCTCTCCTCACCCTGAAGTCTTTTGATGCTGGTGAAGGGCTCTATGATCCGGGGAAGATGAGCAACCCTCATCTTTCCCGGATCAAACTTGGTTACTTTCCGCTCCCCAGGCGCAGTATGACTCCTGCGGGTTTCGTATTTACCCATGAATATAACCATAATAATACTCACCCAGGAGTGTATCAGTTGTCTGATCCTGACACATGACTGAGGCTCTGGAGAGATTTTATTTTTTTAACTTTCGTTCAGAGAGTTTATTGGACAGCGCCACTCATCCTGTGACTGAACATGCAGTAATGAAAACAGAATTGGATAGAGCCGCTCTCTGTGTATTAATGTTTTCATTAAATATTATGTTCCACACAGGGGACTGTTAAAGTAGCGGCACACGGACTGGGAGGGAACAATCTCCTGGATCGAGGCATGGTTGACCGGTGGGGAGGGGGCAGAAAGTTTGCTCAGGTGTGGAGTCAGGGTGGGAACGCAGCACAAACGGTGTTCCACGGGGGTCAGTGTTGAGTCCTTTATTATTCGCAATATGCATAAATGACATAGATGAGGGAATAAATAGACAGAGGCAAATTTGCCGATGACACTAAGATGGGCCTTCAGATGAACTCTGGTGAGGATTCTGGACCGCTACTCGAAGGCCAAGATAGGCTGATGCAGTTGTCAGAGAAATGGTAAATGCAGTTTGATGTGGACAAGTGAAGCGTTCTAGTCATGGGTGAAGAAAATGGCCCTGGTACTTATAAACTAAATATATATCTCGGCTATTATGAATCCGAAAAAGACCTAGGAGTTCTGGTTAGCGGTAATCTAAAGCAGGGGTCTCCAAACTTTTCACTACGAGGACCACATCGTATATTTTACACATTTTCGAGGGCCAAAGAAAAAGTCTTATTAAAAAATAAAAATGAATGAATAAAATTTAAATGAATGAATAAGTTTTATTTAGATCTTTTTTGTAATCAGAATGATATGATTCAGAACAAAAAAAAATGTGACATGAAGAAACAATTCTGTACTTACACTGAGAAATGATATATAATGAGTAAAAATGTCAAAAACAAGCCAGTGCTCTGACAGTATAATCAATTACTGAACTGCAGATGAGAAAAGCTGATACAAGATTAATTTCCATAGGATTAATGAGAGTGATGGAACTTGTTTTGAAATTTCAAAATATTGCTGAGCTGAGATCTCAAGCTTGAGGAGCCAGTTATTACAATGGACTTCAAAAGTTCATCAGATAAATTTGTGCGATATTTGGACTTGACATACTTCATTTTTGAAATTGTTTGTACACAAAGGTACAGTGTACCAAAAACTGATAGAAATCCACAAGCAAATCGCTTCAAATTTGGAAACTGTTTATGCTGTAAAGATTTACAAAATTGGATCAGATTTCCTTCTTTATACTTTTCTTTCATCGTGACTTCTAATTGGAGATCAATAATTACCATTTGAAACTGACTTGGGAGTCTTTCAACACTGCAGTCAAATGGATTTTGGTAGTTTTATTTCTCTTTCTATCAAGATCAGAAACCGTTTCTGAAATTGTTTCTGCAATCATTACTGAGTTCAGCTGCAAATGAAGAAGGAAATTCTGTTTCTTCTTTCTTCAGGAAATTTTTCAGATGGGAAATGAACCAAGTTAGAAACTTTCACCTGTCCTTGAAATTGAATCAATTTTGCCCTGAATGCCTTAACACGCGTGAATAACTCACAAATCAAATTTATTTTACCTCGCAACTTCAGAGTCAGTTGATTAATATGGCTTGTCACGTCTGCAAAAAAATGCCAATTTGCAAAGGGGTTCAGGTCGATTCTTATCTATGAGAAATAATTCAATTTCCTTTCCGAGCTGAAAGAACCGTTATAGAAACTTTCCACAACTAGACCAAAGAACTGCTGTACGATAAGGCAAGTCAACGAACTCAGAATCACTTTCAGAAAAAAATCACAAAATTGGCGATGATTAAGCCCGTGAGATCGAATGAAATTAACTGTTGAAATAACAGGTTTCAAAACGCAAGACAAATCCACATATTTTCCACACAATGCAGAAACATGGACTGAGAATCCACCAGCCTCACAAGCTTTTGTGATTTGTCCAACCAAACCTTTCTTCACCCCAGACATGTTCTTTCCTCCATTAATTGTCATGCATTGAAGATTATTCCACTCCAGACTATATTCTAATAGTTTTTTTTTTTTTTTGCAATTCCTTGAAGGTGTCTTCTCCGGTTCCTGTGCTGTACATTGATGCTAATTCTTGTGTGACAGTAAATTCATTGTGGACGCCACGGATGAATATTAGGAGTTGTGATGTATCGCTCACATCATTCGATTCATCAAGTGTGAGAGAATAAAACTGAAAATTTCGTACTTTGTCTGCAATTTGATGAAATATATTGCTTCCTATATGCACAATTCTACGAGCAATAGTATTTAACGTAAGACTGAGGATTTTGAACAGATTTACGTTTTTAGGCTTAACTCTCCCACAGCTTCCATCATACACTTTTTTGATCAGATCTCCATCTGTAAATGGTTAAATAGCCTTGTTGGGAAAGCAACCTACGTTGCACTGATTCAGATTTTTCTGAACCTTGTGTTCCCGTAAACTGGGAATAACTTTGTATGTTTGGTCTCATAGTTCCGACGTACATTGTATTCATTCAAATCTGCAACAGTTTCGTGGCATACGACACACAAGGATTCATAAAATTTTGACATATAAATTGTTACAAGTAACAAAGTCCTTAACTTTAAGTGACTAAAAATTAGGGTTTATTAGTTTTACTGTTTATTAATACGTTACAGCGGGCCGCATGAAATCTTGTTGGGGTCCGCACTTTGGAGACCCTTGATCTAAAGGAAAGACAACAGTGCATAAGTGTTAGCAAGAACTCGTTCTAAAATAAGCCCTTCCTAAAATTTTCTCTTATACGTTTAAAGATATATTTTTTATTTATTTATGTTAATGTAAAAAATAATAATTTTTGTATCAAAAGAACCTTAGAAAACTTAATTAACCTTAGTATAACAAGCGCAGTTTAATTTGGCCTAATCCAACAATATATATTTTATATATGTTTACAATAATTTAATAATAAGCAAACACACTGAAATATATATTTTTTTCGTTAGGTTCAGAATGATTTTTACGAAATTATTGCATACACAAATTTTCGCTTGTCTTATTCGGCAAGAAGAGCGTTGCTATTTAAGCCCATATCGTAAGTTTTACCTATTCGGCACGATATATATATATATATCCCATGAATTACCGTAAAACCAAAGTGAATATAGGTGACTGTAAAAGTGAATACGCCAGCGTTCCAGCTTGCATAAAATATTTTTCCCTTGTGCGTGATAACGTTAGTCAACATACCGTGACAAGCGTATCTCTTAGTCTCTCTCTCTCCCAATCTCAACACACACACAGAAGATGCATGAAAACACACACACACACACACACACACACACACACACACACACACACTCACTCCACACACTACACACGCACTCCACACACACACACTCACTCACTCACTCCACACACACTCACTCACACACACACACACTACACACACACTCCACTCACTCACCACACACACACACACACACACACACACACACACACACACACAGGACAGGAGAGATAGGGGGGATATGATAACGACATATAAAATACTGAGAGGAATCGACAAGGTGGACAGAGACAAGATGTTCCAGAGATGGGACACAGCAACAAGGGGACACAGTTGGAAGTTGAAGACTCAGATGAATCACAGGGATGTTAGGAAGTATTTCTTCAGTCACAGAGTGGTCAGGAAGTGTAATAGTCTTGGAAGTGATGTAGTGGAGACAGGTTCCATACATACCTTTAAGAAGATGTATAATAAAGCTTATGGAGCAGGAGGAGTGACCTAGTAGCGGCCAGTGAAGAGGTGGGGCCAGGAGCTATGACTCGACCCCTGCAACCACAACTAGGTGAGTACACACACACACACACACACACACCACACACCACACACACATACACGAATTCAGCGTTGTATGGATATATAAAAAAAACAAGGGGGGTTGAATTTCCAGCTGTTTGAAAGTGCTCTGTAAAACTGCAAGTCTTGTTTGTGGATAGTCCAACAATTGGTGCGAATATCGCAAATTTTCATTTGCCTTAGTGGTACAGATAATGTATTGTTTGGTTGAGTGTGCGAGTGTGTGTGTGCGCGAGTGTGTGTGTGTGTACTCGCCTAGTTGTGGTTGCAGGGGTCGATTCACAGATCCTGGCCCCACCTCTTCACTGGCCGCTACTGGGTCACTCTCCCTACGCCATGAGCTTTATCATACCTCTGCTTAAAGCTATGTATTGAGCCTACCTCCACTACATCGCTTCCCAAACTATTCCACTTCCCGACCACTCTGTGACTGAAGAAATACTTCCGAACATCTCTGTGATTCATCTGAGTCTTCAACTTCCAACTGTGTCCCCTTGTTGTTGTGTCCCATCTCTGGAACATTCTGTCTCTGTCCATTTTGTCAATTCCTCTCAGTATCTTATATGTTGTTATCATGTCCCCCCTATTTCTCCTGTCCTCCAGTGTCGTCAGGTTGATTTCCCTTAACCTCTCCTCGTAGGACATACGCCTTAGCTACGGGACTAGTCTTGGTGCAAACCTTTGCACTTTCTCGAGCTTCTTCACGTGCTTGACTAGGTGTGGGTTCCAAACTGGTGCTGCGTACTCCAGTATGGGCCTAACGTACACAATGTACAGGGTCCTGAACGATTCATTTTTAAGATGTCGGAATGCTGTTCTTAGGCTTGCTAGGCGCCCATATGCTGCAGCAGTTATTTGGTTGATGTGCGCCTCAGATGTTCCTGGTGTTATACTCACTCCAAGATCTTTTTCCTTGATTGAGGTTTGCAGTCTCTGGCCCCCTAGACTTCTTCTTTGCCCTTCCCCAATCTTCATGACTTTGCCCTTGGTGGGGTTGAACTCCAGGAGCCAATTGCTGGACCAGGCTTGCAGCCTGTCCAGCGATCAGTGAAGAGGCGGGGCCAGGAGCTATGTATCGACCTCTGCAACCACAAATAGGTGAGTACAAATAGGTGAGTGCAAATAGGTGAGTACACAAACTCGCCCATACATCCACTCGCGCGCAAGCGCGCACACACACTCTCACACTCAACCAAACAATACATTATCTGTACCACTAAGGCAAATGAAAATTTGCGATATTCGCACCAATTGTTGGACTATCCACAAACAAGACTTGCAGTTTCACAGAGCACTTTCAAACAGCAGGAAATTCAACCCCTTGTTTTTTATATCTCCATATAACGCTGAATTCGTGCCTCGTTTGTTGGGTGTTTTTAAGCTTTTACGTTAATTATGCCAACAATTGTGAGAACGAGAGGGAGGAAAAAAACACCGTTTGTTCCAAAGACTAGGAGAGGGAAAAACGGGTTTGTTTTTATTAAGGTCTAATTAAGGAAAGCTCAGAGCCAGGTCTGGAATATTGATGCTGGGGTTGTTCACTCACATCAAGGAGAGGTGCCTCATGCCGAGGAAGGGTTCTTGATCTTAATAATTAGAAATACCAACTCCTTTCTTCATGTCAAAAACGATTACCTACCATTACCCAGGCGCCGTATAACTAATAATAATATAATAATATTAGTATTATTCGTACTCCCATAATGGGAGAATACAAATAGGCCAAAGCAGCACGCCACGCCACACACACACACACACACACACACACACACACACACACACACACACACACACACACACACACACACACACACAAAAGTTTAGTCAAGTAAGTGGCTACTGGAATTAAACCCCAACAAGAGCACACTTATTACTATTATTATTACTAATATGGGTCCCCTAAGTTACTGTAGCGTTCAGTGCTGCCTCCCACTTGTGGTGTTCCGAGTTTCTTCTGATCACAACAAGTTCAGCATGTCGTTATTCTCTCATTAGTTTCTTCTGATATCACTCTCATTTCCCCATATTTCAGAAAATATCGTTTCATGTGTCTTCACTTTCTCCAGTTCTTTGACGTGTTTTGTCAGGCGAGGGCTCCATTCTGTGCTGTAGGCTCGAAGATAGGCCTGACGTATGCCAAACATAGGGTTATGAGTGAATGTTGAGATTTCTGAGTTATTTTTTTATTTGCCGTTATTCAGAATTTGGTTGATGTGTACCCTAGGGGACGTGCTCGGTACAATTCTCACCCATAATTCTTTCTCTTTGAGAGTGCATTTTCCGAGTCTATACTCGGTTTCCGGTCTTTAACCTTCCTCGACCTACACAAGTTTCCTTTTGTTGGGGTTAAATTCCAATAGCCACTTGTCTGACTAAGCTTTGTGTGTGTGTGTGTGTGTGTGTGTGTGTGTGTGTGTGTGTGTGTGTTCTTGCTCTGACCTATCTGCACTCTCCCATTCAGGGTCACAGGTATCGAGTCTCAGCTCCTGGTCCTGCCTCTTAAACTTACCTCTATTGGGTTTACTCTCCTAGCGTTAGGAGCCTTTATATATCCAAACTGATTGTCACCGTGTGATTGTCACCTGTGATTGTCACCTGTGATTGTCACCGTGGGATTGTCACCGTGTGATTGTCACCGTGTGATTGTCACCGTGTGATTGTCACCGTGTGATTGCGACCGTGTGATTGTCACCATGCGATTGCCACCGTGTGATTCAAAACTATACAAATAAATATAACCATGTCATATATCTCGCTTTAAGTGACATTATCCATGTAAATTGGTACGTAATAATCTTCAAATAAACTTTCTTGCATTAATTACTGCATGATAATTGCTCAAAAAACTACATTAAAATAGTCTAATTGACCTTACTATCAAAAACAAGATTTATTCCCCTTTTATCGTAGTTGTTGTTGGTTTAGTTCGTGTGATCCTATGCTTACTTCGTGTATGTCTTTGTTTCGTGTATATCTTTGTTTGATTCATGTATGCCTGTGTTAATCTGGTATATGTCTTTGTTTACTTCGTGTATGTCTTATTTGCTTACTATATGCCGGTTTACTTTTCTTTTTACTGTGCCAGTATGTTTCGTGTATAACTCTGGGTTCCGTACATGTCCATTCGATTCCTAGAAACTAGGCAGTTTCTTGTATACCTCTATGTTCCGTGTATGTTCATTTATTTTGTGTATGCCTGGGTGTTAATTTAGTGTATACTTGTGTTGTTCGTGTTGGTTTCACTTTCAGTATGTGAGCCAATTGCGAATTGTTCTGGTCACTGAATAATGAATTTGAAGTGGGTGAATGGTGGGTGTGACTTGGAGCTGGACCTACCTAGCGTGGGACAATAGGCCTACTGCAGTGCTCCTTCTTTCATATATTCTTAAGTTTTACCGATTTTATGATAAATTCATACAGAAATTTCCTAACAAAACAATTATGAAAGTTAAATTAAATCCCACTTGCGAACACTTCTCAGACGTAAAATCATCAGCTCTATTTACTGAAAGACGAAGTTTATTTAGCCTGGAATAAAAGAGGGAATGTTATAATTCATTGCAAAACACAAGGTGACAAAGGATAAGGTCAACAGACTTAGACGAGGGTGCATGAGCTGAGAGTGGAGGGTAAACTATCATGAAATGCTCTTGGCAAACTGGCACAACACTCCGTTCGCATCAACTCTAGCAATGAAGCTGGAGGATTCTCGTGGACGGGATGAGAGACTGTACTTGCTTCACCTCTGAAGCTGGAGGATTCTTGCGGACGGGATGAGAGACTGTACTTGCTTCACCTCTGAAGCTGGAGGATTCTCGTGGACGGGATGAGAGACTGTACTTGCTTCACCTCTGAAGCTGGAGGATTCTCGTGGACGGGATGAGAGACTGTACTTGCTTCACCTCTGAAGCTGGAGGATTCTCGTGGACGGGATGAGAGACTGTACTTGCTTCACCTCTGAAGCTGGAGGATTCTCGTGGACGGGATGAGAGACTGTACTTGCTTCACCTCTGAAGCTGGAGGATTCTCGTGGACGGGATGAGAGACTGTACTTGCTTCACCTCTGAAGCTGGAGGATTCTTGCGGACGGGATGAGAGACTGTACTTGCTTCACATCTGAAGCTGGAGGATTCTCGTGGACGGGATGAGAGACTGTGCTTGCTCCACCTTTTCTCTCTTCAGATGGATATCTGGGCAGGTGTGTCTAGGTAGAAACTCCAGCACGTGAGTGCTGACATGAACTCATCGGAGAAGTTATACCCACAGACACCCAGAGAAAACTTACATAAACATATACAATATAAATATTTGGGTTGCAAGGTTCAGTGAAGAAATATGCATGAAGTATTTTCGCAAATCCTGAGCAAGGAATAGATGGACAATGAAAGCAATACAATCATGCAACATCTTGACCTTGTGATAGCTTAGCAACACACACACACAAACACACACACACACACGTTGAGAAAGTGCAGCTGTGTTGAGTCCAGGAGAGCTACAGACCAACACGCGACTCACACCACAAAAATATAGCACACAAATTAATGGAGGAGCGAGCCTAGTGGAAATTTCAGAATTCGATTGTAATATTATCATCACTGCATCCAGTCTTCCAACATCAACAGTAAGGGGATGGGGATTCCCAACAAAGAGAGTCAGGGGGTTCAACAAAGAACATAGGCTTCACTTCAACAGAGTATATAATAATAAATATAATTTAAGTGGACAAATTTTGTTAAGTAAATTTTAGCTGGATGTTACTTGTTTGATGTATAGATCTAAGTAATTGATTTTTTTGTGTCAAATAATGCTATAATGAGGGAGAAAAGTGTAGAGAGAAGATTTACAAAAGAGGAAAAAATGCTATATATACGTCACAGACGCTGTCTTGTTGAAGCATCCCTTGTACACAACTTCCTTAATATGAATCTTAGTCGTGGTTTTGTATGTATTTGCATTCCTTTCTCATTACACTGTCAAATGTTTCTAACTTCAGAAAACACTTCTTCCTACCTTTTTTCCTTTCCTTGTCTTCTGCGTAGGTGGGTTCTGTCCTATAGGGTTTTCATCCCACTGGGATCTGATCCTTCCCTCGTGGGCCATTGGCTCTCCTGCAGTGCTCCTCTTTTCTCTTGTTGTTAGATTACCTCCACTATTACACATACTACTAAGACTATCTCTTCCTTAAGTCTCCACTCACTGACCTTATTTTACTACTATACTACCTTTTTATTGACACTTCTCTCACTGTAACACTACATTTTCTGCTGCTGCTACTACTACTGTCACCACTGCTACTACTACTGTCACCACTGCTACTACTACTGTCACCACTGCTACTACTACTGTCACCACTGCTATTACTACTGTCACCACTGCTATTACTACTGTCACCACTGCTACTACTACTGTCACCATTGCTACTACTACTATCGCCACTGCTACTTCCACTATCACCACTGCTGCTACTATCAAGACGTTTAGCCCTAAGACTCTAGCAAAGATGTTGCTGTGAGTA
>WNWK01047933.1:0-13739 GCA_009830355.1 Cherax destructor
GGGGTCTGTCCTATGAAGAAAGGTTGAGGGAAATAGGACTAACAACACTGGAGGAAAGAAGGGTCAGAGGAGACATGATAACGACATACAAAATACTGCGGAGAATCGACAAGGTAGACAGTGACAGGATGTTCCAGAGAGGGAACACAGAAACAAGGGGACACAACTGGAAGCTGAAGACTCAGATGAGTTAAAGGGATGTTAGGAAGCATTTCTTCAGCCACAGAGTAGTCAGGAAGTGGAATAGTCTAGAGAAAGATATAGTGGAGGCAGGAACCATACATAGTTTTAAGACGAGGTATGATAAAGCTCATGGAGCAGGGAGAGCAGAGACCCAGTAGCGGACAGCAAAGAGGTGGGGCCAGGAGCTAAGTCTCGACCCCTGCAACCACAATTAGGTGAGTACAATTAGATGAGTACAGGAGACATCGCTGTGGCTGAGCTGTGACATAACAGGGTACGGTCTCTTCTGGAGTAGTGAAG
Organism: Cherax destructor; assembly: GCA_009830355.1. NCBI lineage: Eukaryota > Metazoa > Arthropoda > Malacostraca > Decapoda > Parastacidae > Cherax > Cherax destructor. Next base: position 484 of record WNWK01047933.1, read on the forward strand.
CAGTCATCATAGTAGTTGCTGCAGGGTTCACTCAACCTGGGGCACAACATGCTGGTGCCCTCGAGTGAGGCGTCGTCAGTAGTCGCATCTGGGTTAGGACTTCTTCTGGCAAGCAACTTGACACTAAGCAATTCACGAACATGTGAGAACACTGACCGAGAGGAAATAATTAACACACGACATACGTATATATCTTCTCTCAGACTTCTTGACAATACTGAAAATAAAATGCACACTTCACATTAGAACACGTGACTATCATGTGGTGATGTTAGGCGTGACGTCGTGAGGTGATGTCATGGGGAGACATCGCGAGTGACGTCAGGCAGACGTCTAGGGTGACGTCAGCAGCATGGTGACGTCAGCAGCATGGTGACGTCAGCAGCATGGTGACGTCAGCAGCATGGTGACGTCAGCAGCATGGTGACGTCAGCAGCATGGTGACGTCAGCAGCATGGTGACGTCATCATGGGTTGATGCGGCAGAAGACCACAGCATGTGGCTTTGGACATCTGGCTTGGTAACCCATGTGGCTTGTACATCCCACGTGGCTTCGAGTGACCTCGGGCACTTGGATACACAGCTCTGGCAAATCACAGGAATACACAGCCCAAAGACAGTACGAGAATGACATAGCAGCGAAAGCCAAATCTGACCCAAAGCTGCTGTACAGCCACATCAAGAGGAGAACAACAGTCAAGGACCAGGTGATCAGGCTGAGGAAGGTAGGAGGGGAGGTCACAAGAAATGACCGGGAAGTGTGTGAGGAGCTCAACATGAGATTCAAAGAGGTGTTCACAGAGGAGATAGAAGGGCCTCCAGAAAGGAGGAGAGGTAGGGTACACCATCAAGTACTGGACACAATACACACAAATGAGGAGGAAGTGAAGAGGCTACTAAGCGAGCTAGATACCTCAAAGGCGATGGGGCCAGATAACATCTCTCCATGGGTCCTGAGAGAGGAAGCAGAGGAGCTATGTGTAACCCTAACAACGATCTTCAACACATCTATCGAAACAGGGCAACTACCTGAGGTTTGGAAGACAGCAAATGTAGTTCCAATTTTTAAAAAAGGAGACAGGAACGTAGCACTAAACTACAGACCAGTGTCACTGACATGTATAGTATGCAAGGTCATGGAGAAGATAGTCAGGAGAAGAGTGGTTGAGCACCTAGAAAGGAATGAGCTTATCAACGACGGCCAACACGGTTTCAGGGACGGGAAATCCTGTGTCACAAACCTACTGGAGTTCTACGACAGGGTGACAGCAATAAGGCAAGAGAGAGAGGGGTGGGTAGATTGCATATTCTTGGATTGTAAGAAGGCGTTTGACACAGTTCCACACAAGAGATTAGTGCAGAAGCTGGAGGACCAGGCAGGGGTAACAGGGAAGGCACTACATTGGATCAGGGAATACCTGTCAGGAAGACAGCAGCGAGTCATGGTACGTGGCGAGGTCTCAGAGTGGGCGCCGGTGACGAGCGGCGTTCCACAGGGGTCAGTCCTGGGACCAGTGCTGTTTCTGGTATTTGTGAACGACATGACGGAAGGAATAGACTCCGAAGTGTCCCTGTTTGCAGATGATGTGAAGTTGATGAGAAGAATTCAATCGGACGAGGACCAGGCAGAACTACAAGCCTGGTCCAGCATCTGGCTCCTGGAATTCAACCCCACCAAGTGCAAAGTCATGAAGATTGGGGAAGGGCAAAGAAGACCGCAGACGGAGTACAGCCTAGGGGGCCAGAGACTGCAAACCTCAATCAAGGAAAAAGTTCTTGGGGTGAGTATAACACCAGGAACATCTCCTGAGGCGCACATCAACCAAATAACTGCTGCAGCATATGGGCGCCTAGCAAACCTAAGAACAGCATTCCGACATCTTGATAAAGAATCGTTCAGGACCCTGTACACTGTGTACGTTAGGCCCATACTGGAGTATGCAGCACCAGTTTGGAACCCACACCTAGCCAAGCATGTGAAGAAGCTCGAAAAAGTGCAAAGGTTTGCAACAAGACTAGTCCCGGACCTAAGGGGTATGTCCTACGAGGAGAGGTTAAGGGAAATCGACCTGACGACACTGGAGGACAGGAGAGATAGGGGGACATGATAACATATAAGATACTGAGAGGAATTGACAAAGTGGACAGAGACAGAATGTTCCAGAGATGGGACACAACAACAAGGGGACACAGTTGGAAGTTGAAGACTCAGATGAATCACAGAGATGTTAGGAAGTATTTCTTCAGTCACAGAGTTGTCGGGAAGTGGAATAGTTTAGGAAGCGATGTAGTGGAGGCAGGCTCTATACATAGCTTTAAGCAGAGGTATGATAAAGCTCATGGCGCAGGGAGAGTGACCCAGTAGCGGCCAGTGAAGAGGCGCGGCCAGGAGCTTTGACTCGACCCCTGCAACCACAACTAGGTGAGTACAGCAGAGAGGGAGTGGACAGTGGTGGCATACACTAGGGCGAGCGTGGGTGAGACAGGCGAGGAACCCTGGCCGCTTCCTTCTCTCACCTCACAACACACGAGGGAGATACCCACACTAGACGCTGAAATCACCACAAACTCACCTCTGACTTACTGAAATAGCTGTGCTGAGCTGAACAACAACAGCAGGACATGCTGGTAAGGCTGAGCACGTGACTGAGAAACAGTGTGGGAAGCTGTGGCATGGAGTCGCCGGGACGCCACTATATTTCTCGAAGAAATTCGACAAATTTTGGCATGGATCTTGATTGTACCTGTGTCTGGATGCTGAGACTTGCAGACACGACATCAGGATGACTCGTTTAGAGACGGATGCTTCTTGTGTAGGGTGATGAAGTGAAGACAACTTCATTCCTCTTCCTTCCTCCTCGGGCAACACATCTGCTGATGCCACCGCTTCCACCAATGTTTTCTAAGAATTATTGCGTCATTCTGCTGCAAGGCGGTGGATGAAGGATAAGACTTCGAAGGCTTCTTACTTTATTTGCAATAACGTGAGGGTACACAGGCAGTGTGTTTGTGCCCATGGCCCAGGAGGGCCATGCCCATGTGAGGGAGAGAAGAGTAGGCCTGTTGACTAAGTGAAGGCTGCTGAGTGAGTGAGAGAGATGGAGGTCTGGGCATACCCACCCAGAGACCTGCCCCTGGTGGAAACTATGGGAACTAGGCATGTAGGCTTACTAGCTACATTTTGCTCAGCTGCCAGACAGCATAGGCTGTCTATGCAGACAGTACAGGCTGTTTACAGATGTACTCACCTAGTTTTGGTTGCAGGGGTCGATGTTGCGAGGGGTTTATTTTGTAGATTGGGTAATGAACAGATGAGATTGGGTGGTTACTTGCTGTATTGAAGTCGATATATATGGGATGGATCTCAGAGCCGTATGCCTATGTCTGTCTACTCGGCCTGCTCGGTTAGTACTGACTCTCTTAGGAAGGGGCACCCATGGCATTCAAAAGGATGACCTTTGACATGGGCTAACGGCTGATCATGTGAGCAGTGTATGCTCAGTAACGGTTGTAAGCTATGAACTATACTATCACTGAGCCTACAGTGACATCGACTCACAGCTCTTGGTCACTACTAGGTCACTCTTCCTGCTCCATAAGCTTTATCATATCTCTTCTTAAAGCTATGTATGGGTCCTGCCTCCACTACATCACTTCCCAGACTATTCCACTTCCTGACAACTCTGTGACTTAAGAAATAATTCCTAACATCCCTGTGATTCATCTGAGTCTTCAACTTCCAATTATGACCCCTTGTTGCTGTGTCTCATCTCTGGAACATCCTGTCTCTGTCCACCTTGTCAATTACTCTCAGTATTTTATATGTTGTTATGATATCCCCCCATGTCTCCTGTCCTCCAGTGTCGTCAGGTCGATTTCCCTTAACCTCTCCTCGTAGGACATGCCCCTTAGCTCTGGTACTAATCTTGTTTTATTGCAAACCTTTGCATTTTCTCTAATTTCCTTATATGCATGGCTAGGTGTGGGTTCCAAACTGGTGCTCCATATTCTAATATAGGCCTGACATACACGGTGTAAAGGGTCCTGAATGATTCCTTATTGAGATGTTGGAATGCTTTTCTTGGGTTTGGTAGATGCCCATATGCTGCAGCATTTCTTTGGTTGATGTGCACCTCAGGAGACAGGGTTATACTCACCCCATGATCCTTTTCCTTGAGTGAAGTTTGTAGTCTCTGGTCCCCTAGACTGTAGTCCATCTGTGGTCTTCTTTGCCCTTCCCCAATCTTCATGACTTTGCATTTAGTGGGGTTGAACTCCAGGATCCAGTTTCTGGACCAGGCCTGCAGCCTGTCCAGATCCCTTTATAATTCTGCCTGGTCCTCGTCCGATTGAATTCTTCTCAATCAACTTCACATCATCTGCAAAGAGAGACACTTCTGAGTCTACTCCTTCTGTCATGTCGTTCACATATACAGTGGTACCCCGGTTTACGATGGTCCCCAAACTCACCCTTTTATGTAAGTTTATTTTTTTAAATGCTTTTGTAAGTGTAATTTTGGGGGTCTAAAAGGACTAGTCTATTTTACAACTTTTCTTAAGGAGATAAATTCGTTTGGTAATGGCACTTGAACAGCATTCTGGAATGAAAAAATATCGTAAACCGGGGTACCACTGTACCAGAAACAGCACTGGTCCTAGGACTGACCCCAGTGGAACCCCTCTCATCACAGGTGCCCACTCTGACACCTCGTCACGTACCATGACTCGCTGATGTCTTCCCAACAGGTATTCCCTGATCTATTGCAGTTCCTTTCCTGTTATGCCTGCCTGGTTCTCCAGCTTTTGCACTAATCTCTTGTGTGGAACTGTGTCAAAAGCCTTCTTACAGTCCAGAAAACACAATCTACAAACCCCTTTCTCTCTTGTCTTACTGCTGTTGTCCTGTCATAGAACTCCAGTAGGCTTGTGACATAGGATTTCCCATCCCTGAAACCGTGCTGGTTGTTGTTGATAAGCTCATTCCTTTCTAGGTGCTCCACCACTCTTCTGATAATCTTCTCCATGGCTTTGCATACTATACATGTCAGTGACACTGGTCTGTAGTTTAATGCTTCGTGTCGTGTCCTTTTTTAAAAACTGGAACTACATTTGCTGTCTTCCATACCTCAGGTAGTCGACCTGTTTCGATAGATGTGTTGAAGATTCTTGTTAATGCCACACATAGTGCCTCTGCTCCCTCTCTCATGACCCATGGAGAGATGTTATCTGGCCCCATCGCCTTTGAGGTATCTAGCTTGCTTAGGAGCCTCTTCACTTCTTCCTAGGTTGTATGTATTTTGTCCAACACTTGATGGTATACCCCACTTCTCCGTCTTTCTGGAGCCTCTTCTGTCTCCTCTGTGAAAACTTCTTTGAATCTCATGTAGAGCTCCTCACATACTTCTCAGTTGTTTCTTGTGATCTCCCCTCCTTCCTTCCTCAGCCTGATTACCTGGTCCTTGACTGTTGTTTTCCTCCTGATGTGACTGTACAACAGCTTGGGGTCATATTTGGCTTTTGCTGCTATGTCTTTTTCGTATTGTTGGGCCTCCCTTCTTACTTGTGTGTATTCATTTCTGGCTTTATGACTGCTCTCCTTATTCTCCTGGGTCCTTTGCCTTCTATACTTCTTCCATCCTCTAGCACACTTGGTTTTAGTCTCTCTACACCTTTGAGTGAACCAAGGGCTTCTCATTATTTCTGTTACCTTTTGGTACAAACCTCTCCTCAGCTTCCTTGCATATTGTTGTCACATATTCCATCATCTCATTTACTGACTTCCCTGCCAGTGCTTTGTCCCACTGAACCTTGTTCAGGAAATTCTTCTTGCCTGTGTAGGCCCCTCTCTTGTAGTTTGGCTTCATTCGTCCTGCCCTTCCTGCTTCCCTCTCCACTTGTAACTCTACTATGTATTCAAAGCTCAGAACCACGTGGTCACTGACCCACTGTGCTCGGTATTATACTCACCCCAAGATCCTTTTCCTTGAGTGAGGTTTGCAGTCTTTGGCCACCTAGCCTGTATGCTGTCTGCTGTCTTCTTTCCCCTTCCTCAATCTTCGTGACTTTGCATTTGGCAGGGTTAAATTCACGGAGCCAGTTGCTGGACCAGGCTTGCAACCTGTCTGTTTGTAGTCCTGCCTGATCCTCATGTGATTTAATTCTCCTCATTAACTGCAGAGGTTGTGAAGTTAATGAGGAGAATTAAATTGGATGAGGATCAAGCAGGACTACAAAAAAATCTGAACCCATTTCAAGCCTTGTCCAGCAACTGGCTTCTTGAATTTAACCCTGCCAAATGCAAAGTCATGAAGATCGGGGAAGGGCAGAGAAGACCGCAGGCAGAGTATGGGCTAGGTGGCCAAAGACTGCAAACCTCACTCAAGGAAAAGGATCTTGGGGTGAGTATAATACCGAGCACATCTCCTGAAGTGTACATCAACCAGATAACTGCTGCAACATATGGGCGCCTGGCAAAACTGAGAATAGCATGCCAATACCTTAGTAAGGAATTGTTCAAGATTCTGTACACCGTGTATGTCAGGCCCATACTGGAGTATGCAGCACCAGTTTGGAACCCACACCTGGTCAAGCATGTCAAGAAATTAGAGGAAGTGCAAAGGTTTGCAACAAGACAAGTTCCAGAACTAAGGGGAATGCTCTGTGAAGAAAGGTTAAGGGAAATCGGCCTGATGACACTGGAGGACAGGAGGGTTAGGAGAGACATGATAATGACATACAAAATACTATAAGGAATTGACAGGGTGGACAGAAACAGGATGTTCCAGAGATGGGACACAGAAACAAGTTGAGGACTCAGATGAGTCAAAGAGATGTTAGGAAGTATTTCTTTAGTCATAGAGTTGTCAGGAAGTGGAATAGTTTGGCAAGTGACGTAGTGGAGGCAGGAACCATACATAGTTTTAAGACGAGGTATGATAAAGCTCATGGAGCAGGGAGAAAGAGGATCCAGTAGCGATGAGTGAAGAGGTTGGGCCAGGAGCTATGACTCGACCCCTGCAACCACAAATGGGTGAGTACTGGTGTTGAGTGTGAGGTGAATGTTGTTGTTGATAACTGGTGTTGAATGTGAGAATATTTTTCCAGACATGTACTACTATGTAGGTGCTCAGTTGTAAGTACCAATAGCACTAACAACCATGTTAATTTATGATTACTAACACCAGTCAAATACCAACACCAGTTATGTACCAACACCAGTCACGTACCAACACCAGTTACGTACCAACACCAACACCAGTCAAGTACTAACATCAGTCATATACTAACACCAGTCATGTACCAACACCAGTCATGTACTATCACCAGTCACGTACTAACACCAATCACATACTAATATCAGTCATGTACTAACACCAGTCACGTACTAACACCAGTCATGTACTAACACCAGTCACATACTAACACCAGTCATGTACTAACACCAGTCACGTACCAACACCAGTCATGTATTAACCCTTTGACTGTCGCAAGCCCTATTCTGAAACTGTCATTCTATGTTGCAAAATATTAAAAAAAAAAAATTTCATACCAAAATGTTAGGATTATTTTGCTGATTGTTTTGAGCCTAAATTTTTTTTTTTTTGCAATCAGTACTTACAGAGATGTAGAGGCGTAAAGTTGGTAAAAAATGAGCCGCGTATTGCAACAGCGGCAAATACCGCTCACCTGGTATATTTTCATTTACTCCCGTTCGAAAGTTTCTTGTATTTTCGTAAGACATATATATACGACCGAAACAGTCAAAGGGTTAACATCAGTCATATACAGTGGACCCCCGAGTTTCGTAAAAACTTCACTCCTGAAGTCTGCTCAAGTGCCATTACCGAACGAATTTACTCCCTTAAGGAAAAATGTCACGTAGGTTAGTCTATTTCAGACCCCCAAAAATACTTTTCCACAAGCACTTACAATATTATACTTACATAAATGTACGATTTCCGGGGTTTACGAAACTCGGGGGTCCACTGTACTAACACCAGTCATGTACTAACACCAGTCATGTACTAATACCAGTCATGTACCAACACCAGTCATGTACTAACATCAGTCATGTACTAACATCAGTCATGTACTAACATCAGTCACGTACTAATACCAGTCATGTACCAACACCAGTCATGTACTAACATCAGTCATGTACTAACATCAGTCATGTACTAACATCAGTCACGTACTAACACTAGTCACATACTAACACCAGTCACGTACTAACACCAGTCATGTACCAACACCAGCCATGTACCAACACCAGATATGTACTCTGGCTGTTACCTTGATGTACTGTACTCTTGCTGTTGTACAGTAAAGTTTGCATACATTAGTAATGGTATTGTCCTGAGTACAACACAGCAACTTTCCGCTGTGTTGAAAGTCTTAGTTTTGTTTTAACATTTTTATTACGTTTTATGTAATGTCCAGGTTTTGTTGTTGTGAACTGTGAGTATCAAGTTGTGTATTCTAGGCGTAGTGAGCACAGTCGCTTGGAGAGCGGGCGTCGACGACACGCTTCAGGAACCAGGACACTCTCAACCATCAGTGATACTGCAGATCCTTCCCACTTGTTGGGTTTTGATCGCAATGATGAATACCGGGTGAGTTAGTGTGGTACTTATGGTGTGTATGGTCCCTCGTTTAACCACTTAAATAGGGATTGTAAGAATGGTTTGTTAAGAAAAAATTATCTTAAGCAAATCTTTATATTCTCTTAAGAGCCTGTTTCATAGTTTTAGATGCAAAGTAGGAGGATAATTTTCTATATCTAGTTCCTGTTTTCTCAGTGATGAAATTTAAAGAATTTGTACTTTACATAGTACAGTGGACCCCCGAGTTTCGTAAAAACTTCACTCCTGAAGTCTGCTCAAGTGCCATTACCGAACGAATTTACTCCCTTAAGGAAAAATTTCACGTAGGTTAGTCTATTTCAGACCCCCAAAAATACACTTCCACAAGAACTTACAAAATTATACTTACATAATTGCACGATTTCCGGGGTATTCGTTAACCGAGGGTCCACTGTACAGTGGAACCTCGAGTTTCGGCCGTAATCTGTTCCAGGAGCTAGGCCTAAAGTCGAAACGGCCTAAAGTCGAAGCAATATTTCCCATAAGAAATAATGTAAATCCAATTAATCCATTCCACCCAAAAATATTCACAAAAAATTCATTTTTTAAAGAATAAATACTATAGTTTTACATACAGAAAACAATGAGAAATAAATATAAAGCTCTAATTTTAATGGATAAATGAACATTTAAACCAGTTTTACCTTTATTGAAGACTCTGTTGGCATATAAGAGAGGCAGGACAAGATAGTCCTTCAATATAACACTAATATCAACTATACGGCTTACTTATCTATCACAATTCATCTAATATGACATAATAAACAATATTAATAACATAGAAACATGAATGAATAAAATATGTCATTACATATGTCACGACTGGTGTTGTGTTGTTGTTGGGTGTATAAGGTCCACTGAGAGCATAAGCATAAGGGGCAGCAGAGGCGGTGGTGTTGTCAGTGACCCTATATAGTACCTCAAACAATAATGGAGGAGTTAAGTTTTGTGTTGTCAGTTTTCTATCACTTAATTGCTTAACTTACTTGCTACACTGTAATGCTGCACTTTATCACTGGCTGGCGCTATAGCCTTTATCGACTCGTGCTGCTTTAGTATTGTACATATCGTAGAATCACTGAAGAAGGCACATTCTCTCCTCTCTCTTCCTCCTCCACTTTGGCACTTTGCTACAATTTCTTTCTTCAATTCTATCGTGTTTCTCACTTTCTTTACCAAAGGGCTGCCACTAGGAAGTTTCTTTGGGCCCATGGTGGCTTATTTCACAGTCACAATCAATAAACAAGCACTAAACACAATGAATTTATTGTGAAATGTTTGGATGAACGTGCAGGGTAATGTTCATTCAAGGATAAACAAAGCTAGACTGCGTACCAGACCTGTCCGCCTGCGCGGGAAGGCAGAGAGGTCTTGTATGCCAGCCAAAACACGGGGCACAGGCCGAAACTCGGGACAAAATTTAGCTGAAAAAAGCGGTCTAAACTTCAAGTGGCCGAAACTCGGGGTTCCACTGTACTAGAGTTTACAATTTATTTGAGTGGTGTAAACATTGGCAATACAGTAGGGCTCCGCTTTACGGCATTTCGCCTTATGGCATTTTGCCTTATGGCATTCCGCTTATATGGTGATTTCAAATTATGACCAAAACTATATGGCATGCACCACCCAGTTTGTTTACATTCTCCTTGAGCACATCTCTCTATTATGTCTGGAAACTTTCCAAAATTTCAAGTGTTTTAAAGTTATTGCATATTTTATGTGTTCTGATAATAATACTTGTGTACCTGTACCTAAATATACTTACACACTGTGCTGGCGTGCAGGTACACATTAAAATTATTAAGAGTGTCCCTCTAATCTTAACGCCATAGTAATACTAATAGTACGTAATAATAATCACTCTTGGGCACACTAAATGTCTTATTTTATGCCAATATAAACATTTTCATTAATCCATCTATGATATTTTCTTCAAAATTATATAAGAAACACGTTACATAGCATATAAACATAGCATGTTTATATGCATATAAACATGCTATGTTTATATGCCTGGCGGAGGGAAAACATTACGTTTTCTCTGGTCCAGCACCAAAGAAAACGTGTATGAATCTGCGTTTGGCCTAGTCACTCTGCTTTTGTTTACAATTCTCGGTATGAATTATTCATTACTTCTCCCTTCGTTTATGATGGCATCTAAAGGTAGTTGTTAGAAATGATTAAATTCAGTGAACAAGGTATGTCGATGGTAATAATATGGCTCTGGGTTGCAGTGTAGGTAGCTGGTAGGTGTAGCCCAGGCGGGCTACACCTACCGGCTACCTACACTGACTTCCTACAAATAAATACTACTCACCTCTCATCCAACATATTTTAAGGTAAATAATAAGTGTACTGTAGTATGTGTATTTTATCTCTCTGGGCTGCTTTAAATACTATCGTATATTAAGTTTGGGTAGGTAGCCGGTAGGTGTATCCCAGGCGGGCTTCACCTAATAATAATAATAATAATATTTTTATTTTGATGCATGTTACAAGTGTACACTGTTATTGGTAGTTACAATTATAAAACTGTAATGCAAGGAGAGCCACTGGCATGCCATGGCATTAGGGGCAGTTTATTCTAAAGACTTATTCACTAAGTACTTAATGCTAAAGAAATTGATTGAGTTTATTCTAGTTCTGTATTATTTTAAATTATAATATGGTTATATGTACATACTATTAAAAGGCAATACAGGAGAAATTGGTTGAGTTTAATCTAGTTGTATATTTTATTTCAAGTTACAGTATGTTGATGCTATACTAGTATAATAACAATACTAGAAAAATTTATAGAGTTTCTTCTAGTTATATATTTTATTTCAAATTAAGAAAATGATGATACTATAAGATTTTAAATGACAATATGATGATATGAAATTGCAACTGGTTGAATAATTTCAAGCAAAGTATAGTTTTGGTATAGTTAAATTTGGGAGATGAGATGATTTTTAATTGTAGCCCTAAATTGATTGGCAGACCTTTTGCTGGCTCAGGCAATGAATTTTCTGATCTTAGGGCCCTTTATTGTATTTTATTTTTGCTTGTAGTGAGACAAACATGAGGGATGTCGATGTTCTTGTCTATCATGTACCTAGCTCACCGTTCTTGTCATGCACCTAGCTTCATCCTTAATATATCAGTAGTAATTATGTTTTTTATTGAATTACTAAATACCTCTAGTATAATAAAAACTATGCATTTGTATTCTCATATATTTATAATAATTTTAAGGCTGCCATAAATACAGTGGACCCTCGGTTAACGAAATTAATCCGGTCCAGGAGCTATTACTTAATCTGAATCTTTCGTTATCTGAAACCTTATTTCCATAAGAAATAATGTAAATACAATTAATTGTTCCACAAAAATAATCACTCAAAAAAAAACAATAACATTTACTTACCTTTATTGAAGAGTTGCAAGCATCTGGAAGGTAGAGTTGCTGACAGGGGCAGGGTGTTAATGGTTGGAAGGGAAATCCCCCTCCAAAAGGACTTCAGGTAACAAGTCCCTCTCTGGGGTTACTTCCCTTCTTTTTCTTTTAATGCATGCCTGCTACACTCCCTGCATGCCTGCTACACTCCCTGCATGCCTGCTACACTCCCTGCATGCCTGCTACACTCCCTGCATGAATGCTACACTCCCTGTATGAATGCTACACTCCCTGCATGAATGCTACACTCCCTGCATGAATGCTACCACTGGGGTGCCACTAGGAAGCTTCTTTGGACCCATGGTGACTTATTTCACAGTGACAATCACTAAACCACCAAAAAAGACACCAAATATATTGTGAATCTTTGAAAGAGCGCGCTGGGTAATGTTCTCTCAATGGTAAACAACGCTACACTGGCGTTCTGCGCTTGCGCGGAGCAGGCGGACACGTCTAATACCTTTCGGTAACCGAGGAATTTTTCGCTAACCGATTCCGAAAAAAGCTTACGTTTTCCGAAACTTTCGTTAACGGGACCTTTCGTTAACGGGACCTTTCGTTAACCGAGGGTCCACTGTACCTTGTATAATAAAGGTCTTTCTATAAAGTAGTTATATATGTCATTCACCCTAATAATAATAATAATACTTTATTGAGACATGGTACAATGATACATGGTAGACAAGAAACATAGTTATTAATGAGATGTACATGCCAAAAGCCCCTAATATGCTGTGCATTGCGGGCATTCTTAGGTCTACTTAATTCTAGACTACATGGTAAAAAGTTATGGTTGATAATTTATAAAATAAGTATAATTGCGTATCTAAGTTATAAAGTTTGAATATAAGTTGAACATATCAATTAATTGTAGCAATGCAACTAATTGAGTGAGATAACAATTTAAAACAATTAGTTGCATTGCAGTTACAGTTTACGTGGTCATTATAATGTAAATGTTATGGAAATAGTTAGCTTAGTATGTATTATTCATAACAGGTTTTTACATTTAAGTGATTAGTCAGGTTTTTACATTAAGTGATTATTCTACTTTGTTGGGAATGTTTGATATTGAGCATTTAGCTTTGGGTGAGAAGGTGGGTTTTTAGCATTGTTTTGAATTGCGGTACAGGCAGGGTTTCTTTGGCAATGACAGGTAATGAATTCCAAATTTT
>WNWK01047934.1:0-13739 GCA_009830355.1 Cherax destructor
AAGATTTTGGGGGAGGCCAAATGAAGGCTAACCACTGAAGAGCTGCAAGCCCTTCATCTGAAACACAACAGCCACAGCTCAGGTTCTTCGGGAAAAAAAAGGGAAAAGGGGGGGGAAGGGTTTCCCTTTCTTCAAGATTAAGGACATTTGTGAAAAGTGGGTAGGTGCATTCTTTGAAAGGGGAACACCCCTAAAAAGCTTTGCAATCCTGGGTTTTTTTTACAATGAAATCCATGCCCCTTTTTTAGGGACTTTTAAAAGATCCGAAACAGGCTTTGGACCAATTTTTTGAGTGACAGGGCCCAGTGAGTCAAGTGGCCTTTTTTTTTTTTTTTTTTATTAACCCCGGGCCTTTCCCCCACCAAGGCGGGGGGGGAAAAAAAAAACTTTCATCATCATTCCCATCACTGTCTTGCCAAAAGGGGTTTTTTACACTACGTTAAAAAACCAACTTTTCCCCCCTTAAGTCCCGGGCCTTTTTCCCCATCTCCGAACTCAACCCGGGCCCCCGGTTTCCTGAACCCCTTCAAAAATGTTACTTTGCTCACCCCCAACACCGTAAGTTTTAAAAACCATATGCCTCCATTCCCCCTATAAATACGTCACCATGCTTGCTGGAAGCCCAAACCCCTCCCCCAAAAAATTTCCCTTTTCCCCCCCTCCAACCTTTCCTGGCCCCCCTACCCCTCCCTCCCCAAAAGTTTTCCTCTAAGTCCTCTGTCCTTCCCCCATTCTCTCTCCCCAAACCCCCTCAACCCCCCCCCTCAGTTTGAACAATTTTTGGTAATCCCCCCCCTCCTTTTTCCCAACCCTTTTCTCTGTTATTTCCACCACCATTGATCAGACATGACATCTCCACTGCCCCACCCTTCCCCTCTTAAAACACCCCCATTTTACCCTAAAAAGGTTGTAAAATTTTCCCCATACACCCCCCTTTTACTTCAGGAAAAGGTTCTTTCCCCCCCCAAAACCCCGGGTGCTCCACTCCCTTTTCCCCCTCATCATTCTATGATTCACCTCATCCTTCAAGACCCATCCCCACTTCCCCCCCAAATATCTGAATACACCCTCCCCATACTCTCCCCCCAATCTGATCCAATTTTTTCGTCACCTATTCTTTTTTACCCTCATCCCACTTTTCCCCTATATTCACTTTCAATTTTCTTTTTTTAAAAACATCCACCAACCTCTGCAGTTTCCCCAAAATTTCCCCCAAAAAAAATTATCAAAAAAGCAACTGTGACAACTCCCCTTTTTTTTGTTTTTTATTTTTTGGCCCAACACCTCTTCCAAAAGGCATTCCTTTCTTACAACCCCATCTATAAATATATTGAAAACCCAAAGGGACATACATCCTTTTTGGGGGCCCCCTTTTACTAAAAAGTCCTTCCCCCCTACACCTCTAACCGGGCCCTCCTTTTTCCCAAAAAAACTTTCACTCAGTAACCTTCTCCTATTCCATCCTCAAATTTCCCCTTCCCCCTATTCCCTTCATCCCCTTTTTCCCAAACCCATAAATGCCCAAAAATTTTTACCCTTATCCAAATACTTTCCCCTATATGTTTCCGTAAACACTTGGTTCACACCCCCTACCTTTTCCAAAGCCCCCCTTTTTCATCGTATCCTGTTTTTTTTTTTCTTTAACTTTCAAAATAAACCCACCATACACTTTACCAGGTACCTCAACAGACTTATTCCCCATAATTTTTTTACTCTCTTTTTTCCCTTTTCCTTTTACAAAGGAAAATAAGCTCTCCCAATCCCTGGTCCTTCCCCTTCCATACATTTATTAAATAATAGCACCAACCATAAAATTTTTCCCCACCGTTTTTAAATTTTTATCTTTTTCCCATCAATCAGCTGCCTTACCCCCTTTATTCTACCCCCCCCAGAACCCACCCACAACTGTCTTACCTCCTACAAGATGTTATTCCCTTGCCCTACAAAAAAACAGCTTCCCGCTTTACAAATTTAACAAAACCTCAAAATATTTCTCCATCTTCCCATACCTCTAATTCCATTTAATAATTCCCCCCCTATTTTTAACTTCTCCATTTGTTCTACTTCCCCCAAATTTTAATCATTCCAAAATTTTCTTATTTTCAAAAAATTTGCTGATAAATCTCACCCCCTCTATCTGCTCTTTTTTTACATTGTTCCCCCTTTTTAACCCCCTTTTTTCCATATCTCTTCCCCTTCATCCTTCTACTTTTAAAACCTCTCATATGCTAACTTTTTTTCCCCTTTTATCTCTTTTCATCATTTCCCCCAAAAGCTCCTCTTCCCTCCTGCCCCATCCCCGTAAAACAAACTTCCTTTAACCCTTTAAAACTACATTTTTTAAAACTACCCCTATTTTCGCCCCCATTTCCTACCCCCTCACTAGCCCCTATCCCCAATAGTTTTTTTATATCTTACCCAACTGCCCCCCCCTAGTGGATTTAAAAAAAAAAAAGGGGGGTGACCCCAGAAAAGGGCGGGACCTTATGGGGGGATTCCCCTTTAAAAAAAACCTTTCTTCCCCCTCCCCCCCCCCCTTTTTCCCTCCATCAAAAAGTCTTCAATAAAGGTAAGTGTCATGTTGAATGTTCATTCTTTTTTTTAAAAATCTTTTTTTAAAAGGAAAAAAAAAAATTTTTTTTTAAACCTTCTATGTGTCTAGAACAGATTAATTGGATTTACATTATTTCTTATGGAGAAAATTGTTTCATTTTTGGGGCCCGGTCTTTTGGAATGGATTAAAGACAAAAACAGAGGGCCCACTGTCCCCTTTTTTTTCTTGCCTTACAACCATCCCTTTTTTTTTTCATTATTGAGTACTAAAAAATTTTTTCTTTATCTTTTTTTTTTTTTTTTTTTTTTTTTTTTTTTTTTAAAATTTTTTTTTTTACCTTAAAAGATTTTAGTCATGTTTCCTTCTTTCTGCCACTTTTTTTTTCCCTCTCATTTTCCTATATTCCTTCCCCCTCTCATCTCCCATTCCTTCCTCCACTTTTCTCCCCGTTAATTTCCTCCTCTTTCTGCCTTTTTTTTCTCCTCTCTTCTACCACTTTTTTCCTCCTCTTTTTTTTCCTTTTCCCCTGTAAATTCAAAACTGTTTTTGTTCCATCTTCAGTAAACAAAAAGAGATTATCTTGTGTTTGATGTCTGGTTATTTTTGATGTTCACCCCCAAACCCCCTTTGAGACCCCTTTTAAAAAAATTTCCCCACATTTTTAGGCCCAATAATCCTTTAAGGGAAATTTTGCCTTTTTCAGATTACATTTTAATTTTAAAGTATCGAAAGGCTCAAAAATGGGAAAAACTGGTGTTACGTAAGCTTTTTTTTTTTTCGTATCGTAAATGGGACCCCGTGTATCGAAACTTTTATTAGACCTGTCTGCCTGCTCCGTGCCTGGGGGGGGGCCGGGGGGCGCCCGCCAGTGGGCGTTGTTTCCATTGAAAAGGGGCCCCCCTGGCTTACTTTCAAACATTCACAATACATTTGGTGTTTTTTTGGTGGTTTAAGTGATTGTCACTGTGAAATAAGTCACCATGGGCCCAAAAGCCCAAATTGGCACTCCTGTGGTAAAGAAAGTGGGAACACCGGGGGAACTAAAAAAGAGATTATAAAAAAAAATATGAGAGTGGCGTACGCCCGAGTGAGCTTGCCAGGATGTAAAAAAAACCCCATCTACAAAAAAACTCTACCCTAAAAAAAGAAATGAGATCAAGGGAAGCTAATGTTGAAAAGGGTTGATATTTTAAAAAAAAAATAGATCGAAAACAGTGGATGGGGTTTTTTGGGAATTTTTTGGGGTGGTGTGGATCAATGAAAAAAAGATGGCGGGCGATAATTTGTGAAAAGGCAAGGAAGTTCAGAATCTTGTAAAAAGGGGGGCCGAGTGGTGGGGGGGGGATTTTAAAGCCAGGGCTGGTTTGGGAGGTTTAAAAAAATAGTGGCATACACAGTGTTGGGGGGGCATGGTGAGGCGCCGGGTCAGAAAAAACGTGCGCTGAAAAATTTGTGCCCCGGAATTCCGGGGGGTTTTTAGACACTAAAAAATTTGAACCCAACAAATGTTTAATTGTGATAAAAAAGGCCCGTTTTGGGGAAAAAAATGCCCAACAGGACTTTCATTACTCAGGGGGAAAAACCCGGGCCAAAGGGCACAAGCCCAAAAAAAACAGGCTAACTCTTATGATGTGTGCCAATGCCAGTGGGGGTTTTTAAAAAATAAAGGGCCCTTTTCTGGTGTATCACCCCCGATAATCCCAGACCCTTCAAGCAACACAGTGTTGAAAAAAAATAATTTGTGGGGCATTGGAAGGCTAACCCCAAAAGGGATGGGGCACTGGGGGAAATTTTAAAGGGGGGGTTGACTGGAGTTTTTGGGCCCCCAGTGTGAAAGAAATCCTCCTGGAAAAAAAATTTCCCTCAAGTGCCTCCTGGTACTGGACAGTGCTCCTGCTCATCCTCACCCAAATTGAAAAAGGTTTTTTCCCCGAAAACCCCAAATTTTATCAAATTTAAGTTCTTGCCTTCAAACCCCTCCCCCCCATCCAGCCCTTTGGGCCAGCAGGTCATTGCAAACTTAAAAAACTGTACACCAAAACAGTGTTTCAGAAGTTTTTTAATTTGGCCTCGGGGGCTGGTTGCCCCCCAAAAAGAGTTCAAAAACCTTTTTTTATGGTTGCATAGGCCTTATAGGAAAAAGAACTTGGAAACTTCATCTGGAACAAAACAGACCACAGCTGGGGTTATTCTTTACAAAGGGGGGGGGGAGGGGGGGCCCCTTTTTTAAAATGTTTAAAAGGGGGTGTGTCAAAGTGGAATGAGTTGCAGACATTTGTTGAAAAACACCACCCCCCGGAAGCTGGGGAAAAGAGCCTTCTGTGCAACCCCTTCAGTGACAGAGCCATTTGTACTTCAGGAAAATGTTGAAGAGTCGCCAAAAAAAAGAGGACTGTGGACAGTTCTTCACCAGGAAGGGGGGCTTAAAAGGGGGCTCAAATTGGTCCTTGGAAAATTAAAAAAACCCAAAAAGGGAAATAACCCCCCGAGGGGCTTGTTACCTGAAGGCCTTTTGGAGGGGGTTCCCCCAAAACCCCCAACTCCCCCCCCCGTCATCATCCCCCCCTTTGGGTGCCTGCAACTCTTCCCTAAAAAGGGAAAAAAAATGTATACAGTGGTACCTCGACTTCGTGCTATCATCTTACGTTATATTCGATAACCCATATTTATAACGAAAAAATTTGAAAATCGACTTTCGTTGTTTGATTCGTCTAACGACATTCGTACCGGACGGGCCCCTTAGCGCCCAGCTGACGCCCCAGGGCGTCAGTGTGCTATTGTTTACAAGTGAGCGACCACCACCCACACCCACGCATTCATACCAGTATATTTTTCAAATTTCCCCTGTTTTAGTGCTTGCAACTGCTAAATAAGCCACCATGGGCCCCAAGAAAGCTCCCAGTGCCAAGCCCGTGGTAAAGAATGTGCAGGGGGTGAAGCATTCATGCAGGGGGGGTTAGCATTTATGCGGGGGTGTATCAGGCATGCAGGGGGTGTAGCAAAGATGCTTTAGAGTGTAGCAGGGATGCAGGGGGTGAGGCATGCAGGGAGGGGCAGGCATGCAGGAAGTGTAAAAAATGCAGGGAGTGTGGGGATGCAGGGAGTGTAGCAGGGAAAGGGGTGCAAGGATCAGGGGGGAACGGGGGTGCAGGGGGTGTAGCAAGGATGCAGGGGGGTGGGGGGTGCAGGGAGTTAGCAAAGGGTGCAGGGAGTGGCAGGGATGCAGGGGTGGGAAAGGGTGGGGGGGGTGTAGCAAGGATGCAGGGGGGTGTTTGCAGGGATGCAGGGGGGTGTGGGAAGGATGCAGGGGGTGTAGCAAGGATGCAGGGGTGGCAGGGATGCAGGGGTGTAGCAGGGATGCGGGAGTGTAGCAAAGGGTGCGGGGGGTGTGGGAAGGATGCAGGGAGTGTAAAAGGGTGCAGGGAGTGTGGGAAAGGGTGCAGGGGTGTGAAAGGGTGCAGGGAGGGGGGGAGGGGGGTAGCAAGGATGGGGGTGGCAAGGATGCAGGGGTTTTGGGGGGATGCAGGGGTGTAGTAGGCATGCAGGGAGTGTAGTAGGCATGCAGGGGGTGTAGCATTCATGCAGGGGGGTGTAGCATTCATGCAGGGGGTGTAGCATTCATGCGGGAGTGTAGCATTCATGCAGGGAGTGTAGCATTCATGCAGGGAGTGTAGCATTCATGCGGGGTGGCATTCATGCGGGGGTGTAGCCCTTCATGCAGGGAGTGTGGGATTCATGCGGGGGGGTAGCATTCAAAGAAAAGGCCAGTAACCCCAGAAAAAAAACTTTGGGACCTGCAGTGTTAATGGAAGGGGGTTCCCCTTCCCAAAAATAAACTACTCCACCTTCTCCCCTCCTCCCCTCCTCCACACATCAACAACTCTTCAATAAATGTAAGTGACATGTTTTTTTCAATATTTGCATGTGTATTTAGTTTCTTTATTAAATTGTGTTTTTTGTTCCAAAAATTCCCAAAAAATATTTTATTTAACTACTTTTGGAAATTTGGACCCGGTTAAATTTATTTTCCCTTATTTCTTATGGGGAAAATTTATTGTCTAACGGTTTTTTCGTCTTAAGATATGCCCTCTCCCGACGGATTAATATCGTAAAATCGGTACCACTTTATATATATATAATTTTTGTTTTTTTTATTTAGTACATGTATGTAATATTTTTTTTGGAACGGATTAATTGTATTTACATTATTTCTTATGGGAAAAAAGGTTTCCCAAAATTTCATAAATTTTTTTGTTAAGTAATAAACTCCCGGGCAGTTAAAATTTGTAGTCGGGGCCACTGTACTGTAATTTTCACTATTGTCTTGGCACCCCGCTTCATTACTTTTTCAGTGTCACTTGTTGGACTAAAAACCCATCAGATCTATCATTGGTTGGACTAAATACCCCTCAGAGCTATCATTGGTTGGACTAAATACCCATCAGAGCTAT
The DNA here is from genome assembly GCA_009830355.1 of Cherax destructor. Taxonomy (NCBI): domain Eukaryota; kingdom Metazoa; phylum Arthropoda; class Malacostraca; order Decapoda; family Parastacidae; genus Cherax; species Cherax destructor. The sequence continues at coordinate 7,006 of WNWK01047934.1, forward strand.
CATTGGTTGGACTAAATACCCATCAGAGCTATCATTGGTTGGACTAAATACCCATCAGAGCTATCATTGGTTGGACTAAATACCCATCAGAGCTATCATTGATTGGACTAAATACAAATCAGTTATCATTGGTTGGACTAAATACCCATCAGATCTAACATTGGTTGGACTAAATACCCATCAGAGCTATCATTGGTTGGACTAAATACCCATCAGAGCTATCATTGGTTGGACTAAATACCCATCAGAGATAACATTGGTTGGACTAAATATCCATCAGAGCTATCAAATTACAGTTGAGCTTCTGGTCATCTTCTTGTCATCATTGTTTGTTGTAAGGAAACTGACTCTTGCTGCTGCTGCTGCATATTCAATGCATAAATCTTATTTTCTCCGGGTTTTGTCAGTACGTATAGTGGTACCTTGACTTATGAGTGCTCCAACTTACAAGTTTTCTGAGTTATGAGCCGCCGCTCAGTCGATTTTTTGCTTTGAGTTGCGAGCCAAAATCTGAGTTACAAGTGAAAAAAAAAATTAAAAAAAAAAAAAAAAAAAATATTTACTGAAAATGACATTTGGCAAGAACCCCAGCCTAAATGGCACAACGAAAGGTGGTTTTGGGACTTTGTACTTATAAAACAATGCTAGTGCGATGTTCTCATTGGAGGTAATCATGTAATTATCTTTAGTTATTCTACAAAAATAAAGTTGCTAAGTTTTTGACATTTGCAAAATATCTTGCCCTTACTCCCACACAAATCCCAAAATATTTGGAATATTTCCAATATTCCACAAGCCAATTGTAGGACAATATTATTGCATTTACAGTACTTCAATAATAAATGGTGGCTTCATGGCTTCATGAAATAAGTCAATAACTAATTTCCGATATATATATATCACTGCACTAGTGATCTAATGCAGTTAGCCTCTCAAAAACTCCGTTTTCTCTTACCCAGGACCAAAGAACACGTTATAGGAAGGAGCAGTAATGATTTTATATTCTCGGACTGGTTCTGGACACTCGCCATATTATGGCCTATTGTATTCATTCTAGAGTATATAGCATGTTTCTATGTTACTTATAGTGTTTATTATGTCATATTAGATCAATTCTGATAGATAAATAAGCCGTAGAGTTGATATTAGCGTTATATTGAAGTATTTTCTTCTGCCCCTGGGTGGTTTTTTGGGGGCTGGAACGGATTAATGGCATTTCAGTTAATTTCAATGAGTAAAATTGATTTGATATACTATGAGCAAATTGAGTTACAAGCTCAGTCACAGAACGAATTAAACTCATAAGTCAAGGTACCACTGTATTATTACTACAGTATAATTAGTTATGTCAGTATTATTACTATAGTATAATCAGTTTTGTCAGTATATTATTACTGCAGTATAATTAGTTATGTCGTATCATTTCTACATTATAATTAGTTATGCAGAAACTACAGGGGCCCCCATTTTGTAAAAACTTCACCCCTGAAGTCTGCTCAAGTGCCATTCCCCGGAACAATTTACTCCCTTGGAAAAAAATTTCACGTAGGTTGTCATTTAAACCCCCAAAAATACACTTCCAAAAGAACTTAAAAAATTATACTTACATAATTGCCGTTTTCCGGGGTTTTCTTAACCGAGGTCCACTTACTGCGTATAATCAGCAAGTGGGTTGTACTGACAGTCTGACATTTTTTTGATGCCCATTATTCCATTTGTCGGAACATTTCAACTACAATTTTAATCCCCCGGAAACCCTTTGCATGTGACTCTGTCGTTCCCTCGGGTACCACCTTTAATTAGTTTTTCTATGATTTTTAACAAATTGATCTGAAAAAAAAAACAATTTTATTAATGTACATCTTTTGCAGCCACTGATAATGTAGGGTATGAAAAACATACATATATTGTTTTGCAACACTAGACTAAAAAATATTTTTTGGGTATATTGGAGGTTTAAAAAAAGTAACCTTATTTTTCCTTCAGTTCTTCAGTCTGCTTAACATGATTTCAGGAAACATGTTGGTTTCAGAAGCATAAGCACTGTGTGTGTATTTGTTACTGTTTCCAGGTTTGTCGATAGACACTGTACTGCTTTTTATGTATGTGGTTGCAGGGGTTTAGATGTGTGTGTACTCACCTAGTTGTAGTTGCAGGGGTCGAGTGCATGTGAGTGCGTGCGTGCATTTCAGGTGTGCTTTGGGCCATATCTTGCCTGTATTTAAAAGGGATTTTCAAAATTCCTAATCCAGATTATTACACACTTCCCAACCACCCTCAAATTAAAAGTATTTTATTTGACTTCTATGTGGAAATTTTTATTTCTAGTTTCTATCTATGGATGGGCTAAACCCCAAAAAGGGCAGGGCTTGACCAGAAAGGGGGGGTGCTTGATCACAAAGGGCGGGGTTGACCACAAAGGGGGGAGGCTTGATCGGAATGGTGTGTGTAAACCTCTCCTTGGACATACTCGTTTTCCGACGCCTCAGACTAACGGGGCTCTCTGACCAGTATGCATGCCTAAATAATATATATTAGGCTAAATTTCCCCTATTTTGGATTACAATTAAAAACCTACTGTGTAAACATTTAAACCAGAAATGTTATAAATGGTGCAAAAGGGGAAATTAAAAAAATATCAAAGATAGTTGACACAAACCCACTACCATTGAGTATGCTCCTCTCATTTGCGATAATTTTTACCGGCGTGGTCTTAGAAACGGTCCATGTTAAGTAGGACTTCGTGTGGGCCCCCGGTTTTTTGCATCTCCAAACTCGAACATTTATGTAAATGTATTTTTGTAAGTCTTTTTGGGGTCTGCGACTAATCTAATTTACATTTGTTCTTTGGGAACAAATTCATTCAGTAAGGGCACTAAACAGCATTCTGGAAAAATTTTCAACGAAAACCAAGGGTCCACTGTATTTGTTTATTTGAAAGATGTTGCTGCAATACAAATCTAAAGCTCAAATTTTTCCCCGATCATTTCCCCACACTCCTTACACAATTTGTCACTATTGCAATACTGTACTATTGTGAAATTCTCCTCAAAAGGCTCTCTTTGGAAGTTTTCCTCTCGTTTTTGGGATAACCATTGATAATGGTTGCATCAGTCACACCCAGAAGCCTTTTTGGAGGAAGTGAGAGGAAAAATTTTTCCCCTCAGTGGTGAGTATTCTCAGCCACACATCTCTGTTTTCTTGACCCTTTGGGGTTTTGCACTTACTTTTTATTGTTTAAAAATCATTCTCTATTTTCATAGTGTTTTCCTTTGGGAAGAAGGCACTTTCAGTGCAAACCTTTTAAGACAATGCAGATTATTTGTGAAATTTCCAGCTACAGTAGTGTGACCTTTGTATTCTTTTTACTCTTGTCCTGTCTACTATTTTTTTCCACACCCATTTTTTTTTTTTTCATTTTTCTTATATGTCACTGTTTGTCTGAAATGGTCTGCCTAACTATGGGGTTTACCATGTATGTATCCTTAAGTCATGCCATCTCTTATACTGTACATATGTATCATTTTGTTAATGTTTTGGTTAGTGACAGGTTTTTCAAGTTAAACCCCTTTTGGGGGGCCCAAGGGGTCTCTCTGAAATTTCGTTCTCAGGGTCCACAATTTAAAAAAAAATTTTTTTTCTTAGGGAAATTTGATAGAGAATCTTTTTCCGATCATAACGCCACAAAAATTATGAAATTTGATGGAAAACATAACGGAATTATGCTTTCGCTATTGCAGTAGCCATGACACTTACGCATCGGCGATTTCGCCCACTTTCAGCCCTATTTTCGCCACTTTCCAATGTTTCAGTCTACTAAAATTATAGCTATTTTGCTAGAACTCCATTTCTTCTATCGATTGAGTACAAGAAACTGCCATTTACCAATTTCAACTACCCAAAAAAATGGTCAGAAAATGGCAATTTGGCCAATTCACACAAATTTCAAATGATGCCAATTTCAAAATAGGGTCCATAATAAACAAGGCACATTCCTGGCACTAAAATAACATCTTCTCTATTCATTAGTCACGTCTCCAGGCCCCTCTACATTACTTTTGCTTTCCATTTTGAATTTTTATTCTCACAAAAAAAAGAAGATTTACTGTTATGTATGCAACTGCATCACTGTAAAAATGGTATAAATAATATCAGCGCACTTGTGCAAGAATATTAGACCTCCAGTTGATGTGTATTGGACGCATAGTGTGATTTGTTTACTCTTGAACATCGGCCAAATCGACATTTTCGCTACTTTGCGCTCAGTTTCAAGGTACTTTTCATCGTGAAACCAGTCAAAATGATCTCTATTTCTATAATATACCATCTATTCATAAATGAGACTAAGAAAAAAGAGAATACAAGCATAAATACCATATGAAAATAGCCCGCAAAGTCGCTGTTTTAAACCAAAAACATGGTCAGAGTTTTTTTCCTCATATGCACTGTGTGGTGCAGGATTTTTTATATCGACACACTGACCGCACGACCCATTCTATCACATCTAGGCCCAACAGCCTGTTTCTGCCCTTGATTTGAGGGCGCTGAAATTTTTGGGGGACTGGGACGTCAATAACCACGTGCGTAAAACGTACTTGTACGACCATAACCCCGAAAGGGTTAATACACAGCACATTAAGCTTGATATATCCAAAAAGATGATGAAATGGAGGGGCTGTCAGATAGTGGATGTTGGTGTGGTGATGCTGGTAGGTACTAGTTGGTTACCTATACAGTGTTTTGAAGAGTTTTGAGATGAGCTTATCTAGAGGCTTTCTGATGCTAATTACCCCCCGGTTGTGGTTTATGATACTGGGAAACCTTTACTACCACAACACCCCAGCTTATAACGGGGGTGCTAGGTGAACAGGGCCAGCAGGCAAAGGAGACCCCCCAAATCTAAATTTCTCCGGGATTAAACCAGGTTATTTTTTTCAAACACTAACCACTGAGCACAAACCACTTATATCACTTGTATGCTCAATACACCCCTTAGTATACTTACACAACAGTATTTGTTTATTAAAGCAAGAAAAGGGCCCCTTTCTTTTTTTTTGATAAAAATCATCATGTAAAATTTGGTGACTAAATATTTACAAATTATGGATTTTATACTCAAAGAATATTCATGCAAAAACTGGGTTTGGGGAGATTCATTTAGATAGTTTCATAGCTTTTTTTTCCGGCATTTAATTTTTTGATACATTTTTAAATAGAAATTATAGTTAAAGTAAATTTTCGTTATAACGACATGGGGGGGGGGATCAGTAATAACATATGTGGGTCAGAGAAAAGATTATTTTTCTGGGATTGCAATGAACAATTCAATAACAACTTTGTCCATTGTTTCCATGTCAACTGATCCGAGATTTTGTACCATATTTTTGAATAGTTATGTAGAGGTCCATTATATTGACCGTAATTAAACGTTTGGGGTTTCCCCCCATGGTCATTCTCATAACATTATTTTCTAAAAAAAATTTTTGTAAAATAGAAAAAAAAAAATTACATTTTTTTTTTTTTCTTTTTTTAGTCACTGGGGACATGCCCTTCCCCAAAATTAACATTTCAACAAAATTTTGGGAAAATTTTCAAACAATAAGTAATTTGAGTATACTGGTAATATTAAACCAGATACATGGTATACATAGTATGCATGATTTATAGTGTACATGATATACATTAAATAGTTACTACATACATGGTACTATATGATTTATACAGGGATCATAAACATTATATATATATGTGATATTATACATAGTAAAATTATGTGATATACATGGTTCTTATATACTGTTTTTTAAAATTTATAGGGCCCTTGATTCTAAATTTTTTTCCAATCTTTTTAAAAGTCATAGGGAAAAAAAAAAAAGCCAATAATGATAGCAAATCCAGTGTAAAGTTGGGCCCTTTTGCACAGCTGTATTATCATACAGTGTGTTAATGAATTTTCTGGTTTCGGTCATTCACATACTCGGTTCTTAATGTCTGCTTGCCAGAGGCAGGTGGTGGAAGTGATTGCATATACTGCAGTGACCATGGAACTGCTTGCTTCATTGAAGCAGGAAAATGTAAGTCACCATTGTGTGTTTATTCATACCTCACCCTAATGTGCATTTAAATTGGTCATGTCACTGCAGCAAAAGGGGGATTGTGCAAGTCACCCATTTTCCCTTTTTTACTCCCATTTCATCAACATTCGTACACTTTCAACTTAATTTGAGCATATGATTACATTGTAATTGTTTTATGCCAAAATTTCATTAATATATACAGGTACCCCAGTACATGGTCCCCAAACGCCCTGTTATGTGTTTATTTTTAAATGCTTTAAGTATATTTTTGGGGGGTAAAAAACTAGTCTATTTTACATTATTCCTTATGGGGTAAATTGGGAATCACTTTAAAGATTTTTCGAAAAAAATTTAACCGGTAAATGATATATATATATATATATATATATATATATATATATATACAGTGGGCCCCTGTTTCCCCCTTTTCCTAAAGAATCTGTTCAATGCCAAAACCCATTTTTTCCCCAAAAATTTTGGTAGACTAGTTTTTTTGACCCCAAAAAATACACTTATAAAACATTTAAAAATAAATTACATAAAAAGGGGGTGTTTTTAGCAGGACAACACCGGGGTTCACTGTGTTTTTTTTTTATATATATATATATATATATATATATATACAGTGGTACCCGACACGAGGTCCCCAAACCCCCC
>WNWK01047935.1:0-13739 GCA_009830355.1 Cherax destructor
GTGTTAGGTCATGCAGTGTTAGGTCTGTAGTGTTGGTCATGGTGTTGGATTATATTAGGTCTTAGTATTAGGTCATTAGTTTTGGGGTCATGTAGTATTAAGTCATGTAGTATTAGGTAATAATAATAATAAAAATTCTTTATTTACTACAAGTACATGTACAAGGTATACAGGCCTAGCTGACATCAATGAAAACTACTATATAGAAAACCGCTTGTTATGCAGAGCATTTCGGGCAAATTAGGCCCAGTTTTGTCCCAGGATGCGACCCCACCATTCGACTAATTCCCAGGTACCCATTTTACTGATGGGTGAACATAGACAACCGTGTATAAAGAATCATGCCCAATGTTTCTACCTTCACTGGGAATTGAACCCAGACCCTCGCCATGTGAACGAGACAGCCACCAGGCCATGGGGCACCATTAGGTCAGATCAAGGTAGGTGATGTATTTGCTAAGTTTATTTAGGTACAGGTAAAATAAGTCCAGTTTCACAAATTCAGGTGACTACAATTACCATGCATAGTAACATATGTGTAAATTACCCACCAGGATAACCCACAAAAAAGTCAGATGAAGTGATAAATTCCCATTAGGATCCTTGTAACTAAATTTATATGTGAGAAAAATCTTGGCCAGAAGGAAAATATGGTAGACTTCTCCAGATCAATTAATGACTTGATATCGTATGACACGATTGCAAACAAACCATACCACGGGTGGGGTTCGAACCAACGGTCAGTCTCAAAACCCCAGACCGTCGCATAAGCCACTGGGCCAGCTAGCTTCAATAAGATTCATCCAACTAGGTATATTTCTACACCATGGAAGGTTAGCATAGGCACCACTGTGTCCACAAATGCAAGTTTTACAGACGAATCTCCCGCTAGCATGGCCGCGCAAACTCTAGCTCAAGTCCCCTTCAAAGCCGTAAACTTGCATTTGTGGACACAGTGGTGCCTATGCAAACCCTTCCCTAGGGTGTAGAAATATACCTAGTTGGATGAATCTTATTGAAGCTAGCTGGCCCAGTAGCTTATCGACGGTCTGGAGTTTTGAGACTCTCTGCCTCGGGTTAAACCCCCACCCGTGGTATGGTTTGACTTGGTAATGTCAGTGACTTGGTAGTGTCAGTGACTTGGTGTGTCATGACTTGAGTGTCAGTGACTTGGTAGTGTCAGTGACTTGGTAGTGTCAGGTGACTTGGTAGTGTCAGTGACTTGGTAGTTCAGTGACTTGTAGTCCTAGCGTCCGATGCTGCCTGGCGTCACTACCGATGTCTCCCCATGACATCACCTTGACGTCCGCCTGACATCACCCACATGATGTCTCGTGTGTTCTAGTTCACATGATCATTTTATTTTCATTATTTTCGAGAAGTTTGAGAGAAGATATAAGTCGAGTGTTCTTAATTATTCCTCTCAGTCAGTGTTCTCACATGTTGAGTATTGCTTAGTGACGATTTTTTTCAGAAAAACGTCTGTAAGCTATGTTGTACCACATGTGCAGTATGTGTGCAGTTTCTCGTGTGTCCTATGTAGCACCTGTGTGTTACTTTGTCACCCAGTGGGGCCCCGCGCGCTGCCCGGACATTTGTCAGTCCAGGCGTCATTTCGGGGTTCGACCCCTTGACAGAAAGCTCTTATTTTTCCCCCTCGTAGATGCCTTTGCTGAATCGTCCCCGGCCGATTCTCCCCAAGACCGTTCCACTTCACCCCCTGCCGCGCCCAGTTTTGCAGATGACCAGTCGGGGGACGCTTACACTGCCCTCTGCTGAAACTTCTACTGTCGAGAGATGACACTCGCGAGCCGCAGTTAAGCCTGTTGGCAGGCGACTGTCAGCCTCGTGTCACAGCTTCAGTGGCAGCCCAAAAAGATGATGTCACTTTGACTGCTACCCCCCCTCACTGCAGTATGGTGTATGCTTTCGACCTCCATATTTTTTTAGGCCCCTGCCCGACTCACCCACACTCCCACAGCACAGCCCCAGCACAGTCCAGTCGAGGAATGTCCTCTGAGTCCCCCAGTACGTAATGTCCTGTTGCGACTCCGACGCTGCTTCACCTCCCAGAGGAGACCGGGGCCTTTTACGCACAGCTCAGCGGCGTTTCCCCCGTGTTTAAAGAATGTATCCAGATGCAGGAAGGCATGCAGTGCTGCATGACGTCACATAGACCCGAAGCACACCGTTGTCACCATTTATAACGACGTGTTATTTGGCTTGTGGAGCGTGGTTGAAATGATGTCTTAGTCTTCTTTATTTGTAAAAAGGTGCGAGTACACAGGCTGCGTGTCTGTGGCCATGGAAGGGCCATGCCTTGCGGAGAGGATTAGGCCCGTTGACTGACTGAAATTTGGGGGCCCAAATGAGGGGGGGCGGGTGAGGCAGACTCGCATGGGTATGCCACAGGCTTCCCCCTGGCGGAAACTAAGGGGAAATAATGGGGTAAAATGAACCACTGGCAGACAGCATTGGCTGTATATGCGACAGTCAGGCTGTCTACCTTTTAGTGTCGTGACTTGGTAGTGTCAGTGACTTGGTAGTGTCGTGACTTGGTGTGTCAGTGACTTGGTAGTGTCAGTGACCTGGTAGTGGCAATGGTTTTGGGAGTGTCCTTGGGTCCTAGTGTCCTTGGATCAAAAAGCTCTTCACCCGCATTTTTGAGAAGTCATAAAAACTTAGATTCATGGGGAAATGAAAAGGGAAGAGAATCAAGTATGATCGGGAAGTGGAAGGTAGCACCGGCATCTGAGCTCCTATTTCTCATCACCCAGAGTTTATCAATGCTCCTTAGCCAGCTACAAGCAAAACTGCACTAACCAACGTACATCCAGAATGACCCAAAAATACCGCAGTGAGACCTACAAATCAAATAAACTGATGATTAAAAGGGAAAACTGCCCCTCAAACCCCAAAACACCACCCTGCTGCCAAACAAACGCTTTCCAGCCACAGCTTCATCTTGCCGCCCCTTCTCCGACTACTGTGTTAAAATGAACGTAAACAGAAGGACCAATTCCAAAATCAACAAGAAAACACCAAGAAATCTCTAATAACTTGTCTCCCAGGACCCCGGTACACCCTCCCCCCCTCACCCCCCCCAGGGCACGCATCAAAAACAACATGGCTGCCCCCCCCAAAAGCTCCCCCCTTCATGGTTTCACCCCAGATAATCCCCAGGTATGACGAATGACCCAGATACTAAAGTCATACATCATCAAATTAATCAATGAAAATATGGACCAATGAAACCCTTCTGCAACAAGATACCAGGATGACACAAGAAAAAAAAAAATCCTCAGCCTTGAAAAAGTTAAAAAATCGGGAATGACTGATTTTGGCAAAATCCTTCAAAATGTCACTGATAGCCACTCTGAACAGATAACATCTATAAACAAAAAGGTGGGAAGCAGTAAAGGAGTGGAAGAACAACATGGATAACCAGTTTAATGACTACCTTGCACTACAAGAGGAAAAAACCCAAACAAGATAAGTTATCAGATGCAGTAATAGTGAACAGTCCATTCTTTATGATATGACCCAAAAAAACAGTAAAGACTTACTATACAGATCATCAAAGATCAAATAAACGTTAATGTACCAGTGACAGATATAAAAAAACACGATTACTAGGCTCCCATGGTAGAAAAAGTGTTATGATTAGATTCACCACACAAGACAGGAAAACAGATCATTTAAAACATCTATTATAGCCGGAAACAGGTTTACATAAATGAATGTCTGACCTTTTTTTTTAACACATCGGTCGTTTCCCACCAAGGCAGGATGGCCCGAAAAGAAAAACTTTCATCATCATTCACTCCATCACTGTCTTGCCAGAGGCATGCTTACACTACAGTTATAAAACTGCAACATTTAACATCCCTCCTTCAGAGTGCAGGCACTGTCTTCCCATCTCCAGGACTCAAGTCCGGCCTGCCGGTTTCCCTGAATCCTTCATAAATGTTACTTGCTTCCACTCCAACAGCACGTCAAGTATTAAAAACATTTGTCTCCATTCACTCCTATCAAATACGCTAATGCATGCTTGCTGGAAGTCCAAGCCCCTCGCACACAAAACCTCCTCTATCCCCTCCCTCCAACCTTTCCTAGGCCGACCCCTACCCCGCCTTCCCTCCACTACAGATTTATACACTCTCAAAGTCATTCTACTTTGTTCCATCCTCTCTACATGTCCAAACCACCTCAACAACCCCTCCTCAGCCCTCTGGATAATAGTCTTGGTAATCCTCCTAATTTCCACACTACGAATTCGCTGCATTATATTCACACCACACATTGACCTCAGACATGACATCTCCACTGCCTCCAGCCTTCTCCTTGTTGCAACATTCACCACCCATGCTTCACACCCATATAAGAGTGTTGGTATAACTATACTCTCATACATTCCCCTTTTTGCTTCCACAGACAAAGTTCTTTGTCTTCACAGACTCCTAAGTGCACCACTCACCCTTTTACCCTCATCAATTCTATGATTCACCTCATCCTTCATAGACCCATCTGCTGACACGTCCACTCCTAAATCTCTGAATACATTCACCTCCTCCATACTCTCTCCCTCCAATCTGATATACAATCTTTCATCACCTAATCTTTTTGTTATTCTCATCACCTTACTCTTTCCTATATTCACTTTCAATTTCCTTCTTTTACATACCCTACCAAACTCATCCACCAACCTCTGCACTTCTCTTCAGAATCTCCCAAAGCACAGTGTCATCAGCAAAAAGCAGCTGTTACAACTCCCACTTTGTGTTAGATTCTGTATCTTTTAACCCCACACCTCTTGCCAACACCTGTGCATTCACTTCTCTTACAACCTCATCTATAAATATATTGAACAGCCATGGTGACATCACACATCCTTGTCTAAGGCCTACTTTTACTGGGAAATAATCTCCCTCTCTCCAACATACTCTAGCCTGAGCCTCACTATCCTCATATAAACTCTTCACTGCTTTCAGTAACCTACCTCCTATTCCATACACCTGCAACATCTGCCACATTGCTACCCTATCCACCCTATCATACGCCTTTTTCAAATCCATAAATGCCACAAAAACCTCTTTACCCTTATCTAAATACTGTTCAGCTATATGTTTCACTGTAAACACTTGGTACACACCCCCTACCTTTCCTAAAACCTCCTTGTTCATCTGCTATCCTAATCTTTGTCTTGCTCTTAATTCTTTCAATAATAACTCTACCATACACTTTACCAGGTATACTCAACAGACTTATTCCCCTATAATTTTTGCACTCTTTTGTCCCCTTTGCCTTTATACAAAGGAACTATACATGCTCTCTGCCAATCCCTAGGTACCTTACCCTCTTCCATACATTTATTAAATAATAACACAAACCACTCCAAAACTATAACTCCACCTGCTTTTAACATTTCTATCTTTATCCCATCAATCCCAGCTGCTTTACCCCCTTTCATTCTACTCACTGCCTCACGAATTTCCCCCACACACACATCTGGTTCTTCCTCACTCCTATAAGATGTTATTCCTCCTTGCCCTATACACGAAATCACAGCTTCCCTATCTTCATCAACATTTAGCAATTCCTCAAAATATTCCCTCCATCTTCCCGATACCTCTAACTCTCCATTTAATAACTCTCCTCTTCTATTTTTAACTGTCATATCCATTTGTTCCCTAGGCTTCCTCAACTTATTAATCTCACTCCAAAACTTTTTCTTATTTTCAACAAAATTTGTTGATAACATCTCACCAACTCTCTCATTTGCTCTCTTTTTACACTTCACCACTCTCTTAACCTCTCTTTTTCTCTCCATATACTCTTCCCTCCTTACATCACTTCTACTGTGTAAAAACCTCTCATATGCTAACTTTTTCTCCCTTACTACTCTCTTTACATCATCAGTCCACCAATCGCTCTTCTTCCCTCCCGCACCCACTTTCCTATAACCACAAACTTCTGCTGAACACTAACACTACATTCTTAAACCTACCCCATACATCTTCAACCCCATTGTCTATACTACTCTCACTAGCCCATCTATCCTCCAATAGTTGTTTATATCTTACCCTAACTGCCTCCTCTTTTAGTTTATATATCTTCACCTTTCTCTTACTTGTTGCTTCTATTTTCCTTGTATCCCATCTACCTTTTACTCTCACTGTAGCTACAACTAAAAAGTGATCTGATATATGTGTGGCCTCTCTATAAACATGTACATCCTGAAGTCTACTCAACAGTCTTTTATCTACCAATACGTAGTCCAACAAACTACAGTGGACCCCCGGTTTTCGTTATTTTTTCGTTCCAGAATGCTGTTCAAGAAAACTTAAACGAGAGAATAATGATAAAATCCACCAATGTTTCACCCGGGATGGAAAAATTCTAGTGAAGAAAACAAGTGTAGGTCAGTTGTATACTATCACAAATGAGAATGAACTATCAAGATTCCTTAGGGATGCAAATATTACAGAGACTGTATAAACACAATGTCCAAAACCAAACCCTTATACTTGTCTATCCTTTGATGAATATTTTTGACAAATAGTTTTATTTTTATTCTTAAATACATACAATTTTTACTTGTGCCCATATTTCAACCCACGTTCCTATATATTTTTATCAGCTTACTTGCTTAGAATTTATAATTACTATTGATCACCTTAACTGCCTAAAATTTTATTTCAAGCTATTTTTTAATATTAATAAATTTTACTTTTGTACACTATTATACACTTTAGCACTTATTTCTCCTTTAATAGTTAACTTTGATTTTCATTATACTATTACCTTTAATTATTTCTATAATCACAACTAGTGCAATACTGAATCTTAATATTTGTTCCATTATAACTTACTATTAATCATAGTAACCTTCCAACCAGTTCTATTAGCTAGTTAAATAATAAATCAATTACACTGTAAAGATATATCCTTAATCTCTGTGACTTCTGTTCAAAAGTGTGTTAACCCAATAGCTTGTAAAATCAATTGATCAAATATCATATCTTTAAGTTTAGCATTATTCATTGTTCTTAAATCTTTTTAAAATCACACTCATATATAAACTTTTGTTTAATAAATTAACTAACTCAGGTGCTAACTCAGGTGCTATAGTTTTAGATTCTTATTACCTGTAAATTGACTACCTTAGCTCATTTTTTCATTTTTGTAAACATATCCAACGTACTAACTCACGTGCCAAGAACTCCTTTTGCATTGTCCTATTCTTAAGTCTACTTGCGTTGTTCTATTTTTAAGTTCTATTTTTAAGTTTAATTATAGAATCACACTAAATCTTATGAATCCAAACATTGATCCTGATACCAACCTTCTATTAAATGATTTACATGAACCTAACAACAACTGTCATTACTACACAGCAGAACAGGCTAAAACACTACTCAAAGCCAACAATAACATAACTATCTTTAACTACAATGTCAGATCTTTAAGCAAACATTTTGATGACATCACAGCATTATTAAACTCACTACAGGCCAGTATGTCCATCATTGCCCTCACTGAAACCTGGCTAAAGCCTCATACTACAGATATCTATGCCATTCCTGGTTATACAGCTATACACAATTGTAGGCAAGACCAACAAGGAGGTGGCACAGCTATGTTATACTCAGACCAGCTTGAATGTATTAACAATACATGCACAAGAGATGAACATGGAGAATATATAATAGCTAAGTTTAAATCCAAATACCTACAAAAACCTCTCACAGTTATAAACATCTATAGATTACCACAGTCAAACATTCAGCAATTTAGTGAAAAATTAGGAAGTATGGTTACTGATGCACACATGAACAAAGACCACTTAATCCTCACAGGGGACTTCAATATAAACCTCCTACAAGATCAGGACCCACAAGTAACTGAATTCACAAACACTATGAGCAACTGCTTACTGCTCCCGACAATAACAAAACCTACAAGAATTTCTGAGACCTGTGCCTCTCTATTAGACCATATCTGGACTAACACCATATCCCCATTAAAATCAGGCATAATCACAGACAATACCACAGACCACTACCCAACCTTTCTCATAACCAATCTCAGAAAATTACCGCTAGAGACTACTAAAGTTACCTTCAGACTACATAATGAAACAGCTATAAATAACTTTATAACAGCTATGACAAACACTGACTGGCAAACAGAAATAGACAACTTCCCAGATACTGACTTATGTATTAATAATTTTCTTAAAAAGACCCAATACCTCTATAATAAGCATTGCCCTAAAAAAACTAAACAAATCACAGCTAAAAGATTGAATAGTCCATGGCTAACCCCCAGCATACTCAAATCCATTAATATAAAGCACCTATATGAAAAACAGTACAGAATGGGACAAATAACAAGAGAACAAACAAAACTCATCAAACCTAACGAGTCTGATTAGAAGGTCAAAAAAATTGTACTATGAGAACAGATTACATAACTTAAGAGGTGATATAAAAAAGACCTGGAAAACCCTATCTGAAATTCTAGGAACTAAAAAGATATCCACAAACAGAACAATCAAGCTAACAAAACCAGATGAACCCCTACTCCCACCTATTGAAACAGCAAACAAACTCAATGATTTCTTCTCCACCATAGGTAAAAAGCTGGCAAGCAAAATCCCAAGTTCAAACACTCCACCTAACGACTATCTCACTGGCACCTATCCGAACACACTATTCCTAGCCCCGACCAACCCAATAGAAGTTTCACTCATAATCAACACATTAAAAAACAAAGCAGGTGACCTAAATAGCTTACCACCTTTTATATACAAAAAAGCCTCTCAAGTTCTCTCACCAATTATTGCAACACTCTTTAACAAATCCATTGAATCCTCTACCTTCCCATCAATACTCAAAATAGCGAGGGTCACCCCAGTACATAAAGGAGGAGATCAAACAGACCTGAATAACTACAGGCCGATATCTAACTTACCCCTTCTCTCCAAAATCTTTGAAAAATTACTACATAGACAAATATATTCCTACCTCACTTCCAACAACGTACTCAACCACTGTCAATTTGGATTCAGGCCTAATAAAAATACGAATGATGCCATTATACACATGTTAGAAATAATTTACACCGCCCTTGAGAAAAAAGAAATCCCAGTGGGAATCTTCATTGATTTAAGTAAAGCTTTTGATACAGTTGACCATGATCTGTTACACCTAAAATTATCACACTGTGGTATAAGAGGACACTCCCTCAACTACCTAAAATCATACCTTAGCAACAGAAACCAATATGTGTACACAAATGGAGCTAACTCCACCACGCAAACTATTACCGTAGGTGTCCCACAGGGAAGTGTTCTTGGCCCACTACTCTTTCTCATTTACATTAACGACCTACCAAATGCATCTCAACTACTCAAACCCATACTTTTTGCAGATGACACTACATACGTTATCTCTCACCCAAGCCCAGACATACTAGCCAACACTGCAAATACTGAATTACAGAAAATATCTACCTGGATGATGACCAACAAACTTACTCTCAATATTGATAAAACCTATTTTATCCAGTTTGGGAACAGAGCTACAAACGGACCACTTAACATAATGATAAACAGGTCCCCTATCACAAAACTCGCAGAGGGAAAATTCTTGGGAATCCATCTTGACAGTGGCCTCAAATTTCAGACACATATACAACAAATTTCCAAGAAAGTCTCAAAGACCGTGGGAATACTATCCAAGATACGGTACTATGTTCCACAACCAGCTCTCCTTACCCTATATCACTCACTCATTTACCCCTACCTCACCTATGGAATCTGCACATGGGGCTCTTCATCAATAACTCATCTCAGACCACTAATAACACAACAAAAAGCAGCAGTTAGAATAATAACACATTCACACTCCAGACAACATACTCCACCAATATTCAAAAACCTAAACTTACTCACCATACAAGACATCCATACTTTTTACTGTGCCTATTACATACATAGAACACTCTATGCAAATATTAACCCACCACTCAAACTTCTCCTTACCAATTTTAACAGGACACATGACCATAACACTAGACACAGATCACTCCTCGATGTTCCCGTGTCCATCTAACACTATGTAAAACTCAATGCATATAAAAGGCACGAAAATTTGGAATTCATTACCTGTCATTGCCAAAGAAACCCTGCCTTTACCCCAATTCAAAACGATGCTAAAAAACCACCTTCTCACCCAAACCTAAGTGCTCAATATCAAACATTCTCAACAAAGTAGAAAAATCACTTATTGTAAAAACCTGACTAATCACTTAAATGTAAAAATCTGTTATGAATAATACATACTAAGCTAACTATTTCCATAACATTTACATTATAATGACCACGTAAACTGTAACTGCAATGCAATTAATTGTTTTAAATTGTTATCTCACTCAATTAGTTGCATTGCTGCAATTAATTGATATGTTTTAAATTGTTATCTCACTCAATTAGTTGCATTGCTGCAACTAATATATGTTCAACTTATAATCAAACTTTATAACTTAGATACGCAATTATACTTATTTTATAAATTATCAACCATAACTTTTTACCATGTAGTCTATAATTAAGTAGTCCTAAGAATGCCCGCAATGCACAGCATATTAGGGGCTTTTGGCATGTACATCTCATCAATAACTATGTATCTTGTCTACTCAACCATGTATCATTGTACCATGTCTCAATAAAGTATTATTATTATTATTATTAGTCAGTGATTAGTCAGTCACTTTATTAACTTCAATTTAATCAAAACTACTTTTAATATTAGTCAAATCTGTTTTAACTTCTAGTTCAATAGCTCTTTGCATTCATTAACCTCTTATTGCCTTTCATATACTAAAAGTTTCAACCAGTGCCATATTGAATCAAAAATCTCTTTTTCCATACCAATTTAATACTAGTCATTGAAGTTGTTCTAACCATTCATTAGACAGTTAAATTAGTATATCATTAACATTATTCAAATATCCTATATCACTGTAAAAATTCCTGTAAACACTTGCACATAATTGTGTTAATCCATTAGCAAGTAAGACTTTAATCTAATACCATATCATTAAGTTTAGCATAATCTATTGTTCCCAAGTCTAGTTATAGAATCACACTAATTCCTATGATTACAGGCATTGATCCTGATATCAACCTATTATTAAATGACTTACATGACTCCAACAGCAATTGTAACTATTACACAGCTGATCAAGCAAAGACATTACTCAGAGCCAACAATAACTTAACTATCTTCAATTACAATGTTAGATCTTTGAGCAAACATTATGAAGACCTCACAGCACTACTCCAATCCCTACAGTCCAATATGTCAATCATCACACTCACTGAGACCTGGCTAAAGCCTGATACTACAGGTGTCTATGCCATCCCAGGTTACACAGCCATTCACAACTGTAGGACAGACCAGCGAGGGGGTGGAACAGCAATATATTATACAGATCAACTCGAATGTATCGAAAATTCTTGTACAAGGGATGAACATGGAGAATATATTATAGCTAAATTTAAATCAAAAGACCTGCAAAAACCCCTCACAGTGATAAACATCTACAGATTACCACAGTCAAACATCCGCCACTTTAGTGAAAAACTAGGAAACCTGATAATCGATTCACGCCTTAACAAAGATCATTTGCTGCTCACAGGAGATTTCAACATAAATCTCCTACATGACCAAGACCTGCAGGTAACTGAATTCACAAACACTATGAGCAACTGCTTATTACTACCAACAATATCAAAACCTACAAGAATCTCCGATAATAGTACCTCGTTACTAGACCACATCTGGACTAACACAATATCTCCTCTAAAATCAGGCATAATCACAAAAACACCACAGACCACTACCCTACCTTTCTCATAACTAACCTAGGCATTCTGCCCCAAGAAATTACAAAAGTTACCTTCAGACTACATAATGAGTCTGTTGTTAATAATTTTATATCAGCTATGACGAACATTGACTGGCTTAATGAATTGGAAACACATTCAGATACTAATGAATGCATCAAGAACTTTCTTAAAAAACACATAACCTCTATAACAGACATTGCCCAAAAAAACTAAACAGATCACAGCTAAGAGACTTAACAATCCCTGGCTAACACCCAGCATCCTTAAATCCATAAATAAGAGGCACCAATATGAAAAACAATATAGAAGGGGTCTAATAACCAGAGAACAATCCAAACGCTACTCATCAATCCTTACTAGCCTGATAAGAAGGTCCAAAAATTGTATTATGAGAACAGACTCCAGACCGTAAAGGTGATATGAAAAGACCTGGAAAACCCTATCTACAATTCTAGGAAATAAAAAGATATCCACGAACAATACCATCAAATTATCAAAAACAGACGAACCCCTACTCTCACCAACTGAGACAGCAAACAGACTTAATGTTTTCTTCTCCACCATAGGAAAGAATCTAGCGAGTAGGATCCCAAGCTCGAACACTCGTCCAACAGACTACCTCACCAACACCTACCCAGATACACTATTCCTAGCTCCTACCAACTCAATTGAAGTCTCACTCATAATCAACACCCTTAAAAACAAAGCAGGAGACATAAACAGCTTACCACCCTTTATGTACAAAAAAGCTACACATGTACTGTCACCAATTATAGCAGCATTATTCAATAAATCCATTGAATCTTCAACCTTCCCATCAATTCTCAAAATAGCTAGGGTCACCCCGATCCACAAAGGAGGTGACCAAACTGACTTGAACAATTATAGACCAATCTCAAATTTACCACTGCTTTCTAAAATCTTCGAAAAATTAATTCATAAACAGATCTATTCCTACCTCGTCTCACACAATGTACTAAACCCCTGTCAATTTGGATTCAGGACCAACAAGAGCACAAACGATGCTATAACACACATGTTTGAGTTAATATACACCGCACTTGAGAAGAAAGAAGTTCCGCTGGGAATCTTCATAGACCTACGCAAAGCATTTGATACAGTCGACCATGATTTATTGCTCACAAAATTAGCGCACTATGGTATTAGGGGCACCCCTCAACTACCTAAAGTCGTACCTTAGCAACAGAAGTCAGTACGTGAACACAAATGGAGAGAACTCTTCCACACAACAAATTACAGTCGGTGTCCCTCAAGGTAGTGTCCTGGGGCCACTCCTATTCCTCATTTACATAAATGACCTACCGAATGCATCACAACTACTCAAACCCATTTTGTTTGCAGATGACACAACATACGTCTTCTCTCACCCAAATCCAGTCGTACTAGCCAACACAGTTAATGCCGAATTACAGAAAATATCAACATGGATGATGACAAATAAGCTTACTCTCAATACGGACAAGACCTACTACATTCAGTTTGGAAACAAAGCTGCAAATGTTCCACTTAACATAACGCTAAATGGTTCACCCATCACAAGGCTCACAGAGGGAAAATTCCTAGGAATCCACCTTGACAGTAGTCTTAAATTCCAAACACACATTCAACAAATTTCCAAGAAAATCTCAAGGACAGTAGGTATATTATCTAAGATACGCTATTATGTGCCTCAACCAGCTCTCATTGCACTATATCATTCTCTTATCTACCCTTATCTCACCTATGGAATCTGTGCATGGGGCTCAACAACATTAAATCACCTTAGACCACTCATAACCCAGCAAAAGGCTGCAGTCAGGAT
>WNWK01047936.1:0-13739 GCA_009830355.1 Cherax destructor
CCCAACCCTGTGGCTTCCTCTGTGGTTGCCCCACCTCAGTCCCCCCTGACTGAATTCTTTTGCTGTTCTTGGCTCCGGGATCCCTACCTCGGCATCCCATACTGTCCTCACCCCTTCCTCTACTCACTTGCACAGTTCTGTGTCTACACGCCCTCGTCCAACACCTAATCCTCACCGCCACTCTTCTTCTCATAAGTCCGCCAAAAAGTCCCCATTGCCGGGTTCTTCACCTCTGACCAGTTCTGTAACGTGTGTGGAGGTTCATCCTCATCCTTGTTCAATACCTCCATCCCCTGTCCCAAGTTTCTTTCTTGACTGCCCCCCCAGGTCACTTCCACTTCTGTCCCCTCCCAAGCCTTTATGACAGTTTCCTGTTCCATCTCCTAGCCCTCTACTTTAGTACAGTCTATAGTCTCCCAGATTGTTGCTCACCCTTCTCCTTCTTCCATCTCTAATGTGGTTCCACATCCTGCATCTTTGTCTTCCGAAACGCTGGAAGCTATCACAGATATATTACAGAGACTGGAACATTGATGGACACCGCTCCACCTCCTCTCTCTTCTCCATCTACACCCCTCCTTCCTTCACAGCATCCCACTCCTCTGCTTACAGGTCTTCCGCTGACTCCACATGTGGACTTTTCTAAGTTAGAGGTATCTATGGACTAGATACCTCTAACTTCGACTTTTATCTTTCTCTTCATAAATCATGGCTTATTTACAGTGGAATATCCGAGGCCTCAGGGGTAATCGAGGTGAACTTCAGGTGTTGCTCTGCCAGTTTTCCCCTGTTGGGTCTGTTTGCAAGAACCCAAATTACATTATGCTGTTATCCGTCCCATTTCGGGCTATGATTTGTTATATTCATCGGATCCTTTTTCCGAAGGAACCTTTAACAAAAGTGTTCTTCTTATGCACACTGGTATTTCATACCGTCAGCTCTATGTTCATTCTTCTCTACATTACATTGCAGCCTGTATCCACTTGAATAAGTGGTATACACTGTTCTTTATATCTCTCCCCTTCTCAGGCATTGTCTATCCCAGATGTTGATTTTCTGGTTTCTTCCGTGCCGCCACCCCTTCTGTTTCTTGGCGATTTTAATGCGCACCATTTTCTCTGGGGGTGCCTGTGACTCCCATGGCATTCAGTTGGAGGCATTTCTGCTTCTCTCCCCTCCATGTTTTAAATACAGGTACTCTCACCCATTTTGATCCTCAACTCATTCTTTCTCTTGCATCGATCTCTCCATCTGCTCTTCCTCAACAGTCCTTGACTTCACCTGGTCTGTCCTCCCGGACTTCATGACAGCGATCATTTCCCAATCACCCTCATGTCCCTTCGTATTCTCCACCTCCTCGTAGCCCACGCTGGCATTTTGACCGGGCAAATGGGACCTTTACGCACATCTTACTGCCTTTCATGAGGCTCCATCCTCGTCCTCCATTGATGAGGTTTTACATCTCTTCGTCCTCAGTCTTAACCGCAGCCTCACATTCCATCCCCAAACCTTGGGCAAGCATTCTCAGAAGTGTGGTGCCTTGGTGGTCTCCTGCTTGTGCTCGCCAGTATGTTTGAAATGCACTGCATGGGGCAGGTACCAGTATAACAGAACCACAGAGAGACCCTTGATTTTAAGCAGAGAGAGAGCAATTGTTGCCCTGTCATAAGTGACGCTAAACACACTTGCTGGTGGGATTACGTTTCCACTGTCACTTCGGCTTCCTTGATGAGTGATGTTTGGAAGAAAGTGCAGAAATTGAGTCGTAAATTCTCCCCTGACTCGGCTCCTGTTCTTCAGGTTGCCGGTTTCAATATAGCACACCCTCTTCCCGTTGCCACTAAAATTGGTAATCATCTGGTCCGCATTTCTCAGGGCTCCATCTATGCCCCTCCTTCCTTTCTTCTAAGTCGCCAGCGAGTTAAAGCCCATAGATTTTTCTTCTCTCAGAGAAGAATCTTATAATGTGCCTTTTACCCTTCAAGAACTGGAGGCAACACTCTCTGCTTGCTGATCATCGGCAGCTGGGCCAGACGGCATACATATTCGTATGCTACAGCATTTACATGAGTCTGCTCTTACTGTCCTCTTACGTCTCTTTAGTCTTATATGGTCACAGGAGTTCTTCCCTAGCTGTGGAAGTCTGCTATTGTTCTCCCTTTTCGCAAACCAGATAATACGGTACATGATACCTCCCACTACCGTCCCATCGCTCTTACCAGTGCAGTTTGCAAAGGGAATGGAACGTCTAGTTAATAGGCGTTGATGTGGTATTAAACACACAGTGTCTCTCCACTAATAAATATGTCTTTCAAGGGCGCTTCTGTCTTTGACCCCTTACTATGCTTCGATATGTATATTCGTAATGCCTTTGCTAATAACCACTCAGTTATCGCCATCTTTTTGACCTTGAGAAGGCTTATGACACAACTTGGAGTATAATATCTTGGCCCAGGCCCACTCCTTAGGCCTCCATGGCAATCTACCATTTTTCCTTAAGGCTTTCTTAACTGAAATACATTTCCGGTTCCGGGTTAGTAATGTGCTTTCCCGGAGTTTGTCCAAGCTGAAGGTGTCCCCCAGGGATGTGTTCTGAGCACCACTCTCTTTCTCCTTGCTATAAATAATCTGGCATCTGTTCTCCCATCCAATATTTGGTCATCACTTTATGTGGATGACTTTGCTATAGTTGTCGGGGGCTGACTGTCACCTCATTGCAGTTAACCTCCAGCATGCCATCAACCGGGTTTCAATTGGGCCACCACTCACGGGTTTAAATTTTCTAGTGGCAAAACTCATCAAATTACGTTTACTAGACGTTCAGTGGTCTCTGATTATCCATTGTACCTATACGGCTCACGTATCCCAGAACGGATAGTCAGGTTTCCTGCCTCCTGTTTGACCGTTGATTGTCCTGGAAACCTCACATTACCTCTCTGAAGGTGACTTGAAATAGCCGCTGAACCTCCTTAAAGCCCTAGAACATCTTTCATAGGGGGCTGATCGTAGAACTCTCCTTCGCCTGCATTCTGCCCTCACTTTATCAAAACTCGATTATGGTGACCAGATATATTCGGCGGCCTCCCTGCTACACTTTCCAGCCTTAATCCCATCCTTCACCAGGGACTGCGTTTATGTCTTGGTGCATTTTGTTCTTCCCAGTTGAGAGCCTCTGGTTAGAAGCGAACATTCCATCCTTGTCTGATCGTCGTGATGCACATTGCCTTTGCATATGTTCACTTTATGACCTCCGCAATCCTTCCATGTATAGGATTGTCACAGATGTTAGTAGACGCTCTTTTTTTGTTCGTCGACCCTGTTTACTTCATCCCTTTCTTCGTCTACATTCGCTTTTGTCTTCCCTTCAGCTACCATCTTTCTATGTGCATGTGGTATCTCCCTTTCCCCTACCCCCTTGGGAAGTTCCTGCTGTCCGTGTCTGTTCTTTTCCTCTGCCTTGCGCGAAAGCCCAACTACCTACGGCGGCTTCTCGCTCTCTTTCTAGACCACTTCCGTTCTCATTCCCATGCCATCCCAGTGTACACCGATGGTTCTAAGTCATCAGACGGCGTGGATTCGCTGCAGTGTTTCCGGACAGCATCGGGAGAAAGCACCTATTATCCTCGGCTAGCATATTTACGGCTGAATTGTATGCCATTCTTGTGGCACTTATCCATATTGCATCTATGCCTGTATCACCATTTGTGGTCATTTCAGACTCCCTTAGTGCTTTACAGGCTATCCGGAAAATTTGATACACCTCACCCCTAGTTCTTCGTATCCAACTTTGGTTGCGCCGTATCTCTAGCAAACACAGAGATATTGTTTTTTGTTGGGTCCCTGGTCATGTTGACGTACAGGGCAATGATCAGGCAGACACTGCTGCGCGGTCAGCAGTACATGACCTTCCAGTTTCGATAGAGGTGTTCCATTCATGGACTATTTTGCAGTCATTGCTACCCACCTTCGCACCCGTTGGCAACAACACTGGTCTCACCTGCTAAATAACAAACTTCATTCTAGTAAACCAAGTATAGGTTTCTGGCCTTATTCTTTTTACCAGTGTCGAGGTTGGGAGACTACACTCTCCCGTCTTCACATCGGCCACACTCGTCTTACTCATGGGTATCTCATGGAGAGGCTCCCTGTCCCTCCCTGTGAGCATTGTCAGGTTCCAGTATCTGTTCGCCGTATTCTGTTGGACTGCCCATTCTATCAAAGAGCACGCAGAATTTACCTCCAACGTCGTCTTCGCTCTGCGGCCCTTTCTTTACCTTCCTTCTTGCTGATGGACCCTCCTTTAATCCTGACCTCTCATTGACTTTTTCACAGAAACTGACTTACTACACAAACTCTGAAGATTATGCCTCTAGCACTCCCCTCAGTCCCTTCTACCTCACTCTCTTGCTACCCTCTATCCCTGCACTATTCACTGCTCTGCTGCACTCCATACCCTACTAATCATCCCTCTCCCTCTTACAACCCATTCTCCCTACATCCTGCCCTACCCTGCTGCGCTGTATGACCCATGTGGTTTAGCGCTTCTTTTATTATAATAATGAGTTCAACATTTTCAATAGTTAATAATATATAACAATAATAATAATTATAATGAAGTAATATTTTAATAAAAGTGAGATAATTATAATATTTATAATAGTGTTAACAATAATAATAACTCACATGTACACTCAGTGATGATGTTTGTTTGTTTGTGTAGGTGAGCGAGGTGTTGGAGGCGCTGATCACTCCTCCACTCTGGTATTTCTTGACCTGGCCTGGCCTGGATCACTGGTCGGGCTGGATCACTGGCCGGGCCTGAATCACTGGCCGGGCCTGGATCACTGGCCGGGCCTGGATCACTGGCCGGTCCTGGATCACTCGGCCGGGCCTGGATCACTGGCTGGCATTGGATCACTGGCCGGCCCTGGATCACTGGCCGGGCCGATCAACCAGACTCCACATCCAGCTGAGTGGTAACACTCGCAGGCTAGACAGTTTGTGTTGTTGTGTACTGGACAACACTCAGGCTCCTCCTACCTCAACACTAAACTGTTCAAGGTGTGGACAAGGGTCTGCCAGGGGAGCGTGTGTGGGGTGGAGACTACCAGTATAATAATGGTCGTGGAGGAGCAGCACTGTTGTCTCACCAGGATGATCACCAGTACCAGAAGTCAGGCAGTGCTGGTGCTGTGGGTCACCATGGTGGCTGCTGGGAGTCACCGGAGTGCCCAGTTCTACATCAGCACCAGGGACCGCACATCTGGTCTCCAGTGGCCCGGTGTCTTTGGTAAAGTGGTGAAGGGTCTGGATGTGGTGAGAGCAGCAGTCAACCATAGTAACATCATGGAGGTGACTGTGGTGGACTGTGGTGTTGTGTTGACACTCTAGTTCACTGTGGATGGATAATACTCTCAGGTAAGACCCAATAGGGTGAAAGAAGATTTGATAGATGAAGAATAGTAGGTGAGAAGAGGTTTTTAATAGGTGAAGGGAAAGAGCCAGGGTAAACCCAGCCGCATAGCATTTGTTAGCATGATGGATGGAGTGGTTCCTGGTAGTGGTGATCTGCAAGGTTGACTCTGCACAATGGATATTCTGGACTTGGCTCGGAGGCACAGACATTTTCCACAGGGCAGAGGGCAGCAGTCAAACGTCACGGCTTTTTTTCTTTTTGTACTGCTTCTCATAATGCAATCAATTTTAAGGGCATACATAGAAGTTTTCTGGGTACAAAGGATGTCTTTCAAGGTCCACCCCTGCAGAGGGCAGGGTAGAAGTTAGTAGTTAGAAAAGGGCATAGTTTTAGGTGTAATAATATCATGTCAGGTAATGGGAACAAGCCCATTATCTGTCTCAGTGCTGGTGGAAATGATATTGGGAAGGGTAGAGAGAAGAGTTGCTAGATAAGTACAGGTCAGCTATAGAGCTAATTAAGTCCAAGGAGGGTCCCAATCATATGTAGCATCTTTCCTAGAAGGGGAGTGGAAATGAATGGTTGTCTAGGGCAATTGGCAAATTGCTGCTAGACAGATACTGCAAGGAACTTGCAATCCCATTCATTGACAACTGGGACAACTTTTATGGCAAACATGATATGTATGCAAGGGATGGGGTACATCTCTGGGACAGGGTGGAAGCACTTGCCAACTCGATTGAGAGGGCCATTGCTGACATGCCTAGTATTTTAAACTGATAGATGATAGAGGTATGGTGTGTGTGGGAAACAGTCAGTTTGCAACACTAGGGCTGAAAACAGTAAGTGTATAAAAGACATTCATCATAAAGTTACAAATAAGGGCAATGGATCAGGACAGCAAACAAAGGGAGACAGCAGGGAAAACAAGAGACTAGCTCCTTAAGGTTTACTATACTAATAGCAGGAGTGTAAGAAATAAGATAGATGAGCTAAGATTAATTGCAAGTGCAGGAAACATAGATATTATTGCTATAACAGAGACCTGGCTCAATCTGAAAGATAGAGAGTTGCCTTCTGAATGTCACATACAAGGCTATAAATTATTCCACACTGATAGGGTCAACAGGAAGGGTGGTGGAGTAGCGATGTACGTCAGAGACAATTTAAAGTGTTGTGTTAGACAAGATATAAAATTAGAAGCGTCAGCCACTGAATCTCTTTGTTACAGCTTCTTGAGGGCCGTAAAACTTATTTTGGGGTGATTTACAGGCCCCAAATCTTGATAGGGAGTGCAGTAAACTTCTATGATGAAATTTCGTAAGGCATCACACATGAAAATGTTGTGCTAATGGGAGATTTCAACTTTAGACAAATTGACTGGAGCAATTTGACAGGAAATTTAGAGTCAAGTGACTTTCTTGATACGATTCAGGATTGTTTTTGAAACAGTTGGTGACAGAACCAACTAGAGGAAATAACCTGCTAGACTTGGTTCTTGCCAGAGGGAAACGCTAGTTAATAATCTTGAGGTTAATGATGAGCTTGGGGAAAGTGATCACAAATCACTCAGTTTTAATATATCATGAATTACCCTACTAATGGAAATCAAGTCTCTGTCCCTGACTTCCCTGGCTGATTTCATAGGACTGAAAATACCTGGGTAGGCTGAACTGGAATGACCTGACAGTGGGTCAGGTAGGTGGTGATTGCCAATATGACGTTTTCCAGAGAATAGTTCTAGCTGCTCAGACAGCTTATGTTCCTAATAGGGAAATCAGATCAAACAAAATGATCCTAAATGGATGAACAATAGATTAAAACATCTCATTGGTCAAAAGAGAGGCATATATAGGTGAATCAAAAGAGGAGAGGGGCAATTAGGTAATCAATATATTCAGTTAAAGAGAGAAATAAAAAAGGAATAAGAAAAGCAAAAGAGACTATGAGGTTAAAGTTGCGAGAGAATCAAGACTAACCCAAAAGGATTTTTCAGGTATACAGAAGTAAGATTAGGGACAAGATAGGCCCACTAAAAGTCACTCAGGTCAGCTCACCGACAGTGATAAGGAAATGTGTAGAATGTTTAACACTTACTTCCTCTCAGTTTTTACACAGGAAGATACTAGCGATATTCCAGAAATAATTAATTATGTAGAACAGGATGATAGTAAACTATGCACGATTAGGGTCACAAGTGACATGGTCCTTAGACAAATAGATAAATTGAAACCAACAAATCCCAGGCCCTGATGAACTGTATGCAAGGGTTCTAAAGGAATGTAAAGAGGAGCTTAGCAACCCGTTGCTAATCTTTTCAACATATCACTGCAAACTGGCATGGTGCCAAATAAGTGGAAAATGGCAAATGTAATACCTATTTTCAAAGCAGGTGACAGGTCCTTAGCTCTGAACTATAGACCAATAAGCCTAACCTCCATAGTGGGAAAATTTATGAATCAATAATTGCCGAGGAATTCGCAGCCATCTTGAAAAGCATAAATTAATCAAAGAATCTCAGCACGGTTTTACAAAGGGCTTCCTGCCTTACAAATTTAATAACTTTTTCACTAAGGTGTTTGAGGAGGTAGATCATGGTAATGAATATGATATTGTGTATATGGACTTCAGTAAGGCTTTTGATAGAGTCCCACATCAGAGACTATTGAGGAAAATTAAGGCACACGGAATAGGAGGAGAAATTTTTTCCTGGATAGAGGCATGGTTGACAAAGGCAGCAGAGTTTGCATAAATGGGAGAAATCAGAGTGGAAGTGTCACAAGCGGTGTTCCACAGGGGTCAGTATTGGGCCCCTTGTTGTTCACAATCTACATAAACGACATAGATGAGGGAATAAATAGCGACATAAGCAAGTTTGCCGATGACACCAAAATAGCCGTCCAATTCATTCAAATGAGGACATTAGAGCACTCCAGGAAGATTTGAATAGACTGATGCAGTGGTCGGAGAAGTGGCAGATGCAGTTTAATATAGATAAATGCAAAGTTCTAAATATTGACAGGACAATAACCATGCCACATATAAACTAAATAATATAGATCTTAATACTACTGATTGCGAAAAGGATTTAGGAGTTCTGGTTAGCAGTAATCTAAAACCAAGACAGCAGTGCATAAGTGTTCGCAATAAGCGAACAGAATCCTTGGCTTCATATCAAGAAGCATAAATAATAGGGGTCCTCAGGTTGTTCTTCAACTCTATATATCCTTGGTGAGGCCTCATCTAGATTATGCTGCACAGTTTTGGTCACCGTATTACAGAATGGATATAAATGCTCTGGAAAACGTACAAAGGAGGATGACTAAGTTGATTCCATGTATCAGAAATCTTCCCTATGAGGATAGACTGAGGGCCCTGAATCTGCACCTCTAGAAAGGCGTAGAATTAGGGGATATGATTGAGGTGTATAAATGGAAAAAGGAATAAATAAAGGTGATGTAAATAGCGTGCTAAAAATATCTAGTATTGACAGGACTGCAGCAATGGCTTTAAGTTGGATAAATTCAGATTCAGGAAGGATATAGGAAAGCATTGGTTTGGTAATAGAGTTGTCGATGAGTGGAACAAACTCCGTACAGTTATAGAGGCTAAAACGTGTGTAGTTTTAAAATAGGCTGGATAAATATGAGTGGGTGCGGGTGGGTGTGAGTTGGACCTGACTAGTTTGTGCTACTAGGTCAGATGCCGTGCTCCTTCCTTAAGTGAATGTAACCTGACCTGGATGGGTCGGGCATTGGCTTAAGTCGGTGGGAGATTTGGACCTGCCTCGCATGGGACAGTAGGCCTGCTGCAGTGTTCCTTCTTCATGTTCTTATGTAGAGAGGAGGAGGAGCAGGATTATTGATAGATTGAAAAGGTTTAGATTGTTGTCTGGCTGTCTGATGATATCGTCTAAAAGGTTGTCCAGGTATCTTGGTAGGTTTCAAGTCGGTCATTTGTCTGTCACTGAGTTCTTTCAGAACACGTTCAAAGCGTGCCAGTCCTGTTGTGCAGGGACTGCTGGTGGCGAAGTCATCCCACTCGCTCCTAGCACCCACCGCAATGCCCAGTTCTGGATTCGCTGCAGTTTCAAGATGTTTGTTTTGGCAGCAAGAGAGGGCAAGAGGTGTGTATGTGATAAGTGGTCTTATGAAAGCCTTATACAGGTGTAGTTTGGTGTTTGGGTGTAAGTCTCTGAGCTTGAACAGTCTACCAAGGGCAGTACTGGCCATAGCTCTTTAGTGTTTATGTAGGTGTGTATTCTCAGTCTGGAGTTCAATGTAACTCCTAGGACTGTAGTGTTGCGTGTACGTGGAATGGGTGTTCGTGTAGTGGTAGTTCTGAGGTAGACAGGCATAGGTTGCGATTTCCTCTTTGAAGAAGTATGTAGTCTCTTGATTTGTTGGCATTTGTTTTAATGCGCCAAAGGATCTCCCATGCACTGATCCTGTCTACCTCTCGTGTGTTCTGAGTGATAGATATCTACATTGTTCGTGTGCTATGAGTTGTGTAATGACATCTGCATATGCCAGTGTGAGTGTGCTGGGTCAGGAATGTCGTTAGTGTAAAGGATGGTATAAAGTAGAGAGAGCACTGATCCCTGGGGGACTCCAGCATGAAGGGTAAAAGAATCAGAGAGACAGTTTTGAACTTAATTGCATTGTGTGGCCATCAAGGAAGTTGATAGTAATTTTTGACATTCTGGGAAGGTCAAAAAGGTTACATAGCTTGTACTTTAGCCCGAGTGCCATACAGTGTCAAAAGCGTTTCCACGTCTTTTGCAACCAGGGCTGTTTACGTCCTTGGGCCTTATTAATTTGAATATAGTTCAAAATGATATTTAGAGCTGCTTTTTAGAGCAGTGTTGGCGGAAGCCGAACTGGCGGTCTGTCAGAAGGTGGTTTGTCTCTAGGTGAGTCCTTAGTCTTTTTTAATGAGTCTTTCAAACGTCTTGCCAAGGGTTTCAAGAAGGCTAATTGGTCTGTACTTCTTAGGGTCAGTTGAGTCCTTGTTCGGTTTGGGAATGAGAGTGGCAATAACAGATTTGAAAAGGGAAGAAAAATGCCAGATGCAAGGCATGCATTGTAGAGGTTAGTGAGAGCAGAAATAACAGAGTTAGGAGGTGACAGAGAATGTAGTGAGAGACACCAGAGGCTCCTGGTGCTTTTGGAGGAAGCTTCAGGATTAGCGATTTGACATTTGATTGGGAGAAAGGAGTGTTTAGAATATGGTGGAGGTGAGAGAGGAGAGCTGAACGGTAGGGTCAGGCCAGGTGATGTGTCTATGTGTGGAGACCCAGTGTTACAGCTTGTGAATGTTGTATTGCGGCTGGGTCAGGAGGGTGGGGTGAAAATGTCTTCCCATATGTGTTTGAAGGCATGTGCTGCTTGTATGGGGTCCGTAATGTTTATGTTGTTAGTGTAATGTGTCGGAAGTGTGCTGTTTTGGGACTCCAGTAACCTTCCGGATAAAAGTCCAGAATTCCCTTGGGTCCCAATGCGCACACCTCTACTAGTTTTACCACATTTCTTGATCTAAAATCTGCATTTGATATCGCGAACAGAACTGTTATACTCATGAATTAGCCAAAATGAATATTGGTGGTAGCCTACTCTGCTGGATAATAGGATACCTGTCAAACAGAGTATCCTCTGTCCTCTACCAAGGCTTTAGAAGCGAGTCTAAAGAAATGTCCCTAGGTACACCACAGGGAGGAGTTCTCAGTCCCATGCTATTTAATATTCTGATTAATGCCCTCCTAAATGCTCTTCCTGCCTCACCTAAACATATAGCTATAAGCTATGCTGATGACATCATGATCCATACAACAGGGCATAAAAAGATGAGTTCCGTTCTTAATGAGTTCAAGCAATTTGTAATCGACTAGGCCTCATAATATCTTCCTCTAAAACAAAGATATTAACAAGAACGACATCCCCCACCCATCTATTTGCAGGGTGAAACATTAGCTACGTTAAAACTTACAGATATCTTGGTGTAGATGTCCCTTTACCAAATCTACTATACCACAACTAAATAAAAATGCAAAGATAGACTAAATGCTCTTAAAGCTGTTGCTGGATACAACCCCAACTATGGTGCTAATGTGAGAATCGCGAGAATGATGTACATAGCCTATATTAGGTCCTTGATTATGCTGCTCCCATGTTGATATTAGCTAGAAAGTTCTCTCCGACCCTTGGAGTTAATGCAAATGAAGCCTCAGAATTATTCTTGGCTGTCCCAAATCTACAAAGGTTCTTAATATGAGGAAGGAGCTTGGTATTACTAGTATCAGTGATAGGATTATTGAGATTAACACTGTACTTGGTATTAGATTAAGAAATGAACCAGACACTGTCACAATGAATCTTACTAAATGTCTAGAAGTAAATACTACAGATCTAAATGGATTGTGAAAACATGCAATTACATTAAGTTTTTCAACCTGCATGAATTGTATCACTGTAGGCAACAAGAGCATTTCACCCCTCCATGGAAGATGTGTTCATTTAATATCACATACCTGCAAGTCCCTCCCAAGAAGCTCATTGCTAGTAATCCCTTCCTTAAATCACTTGCTAAAGCAACTGCTCAAGAAGAAATTTATCGCCTAGCTTGGTAGTAATAAGTTATCTCAAGTTATATACACTGATGGATCTAAACAGGAGTCTTCTGGCAGGGCTGCATCTGCTCTGGTTGCCACCTCCTAGTTAAGAACAATAATAATTTTTTTGAACTAGGCATAAGAATTAACAACTGGCGTCTACACTGCAAACTGAATTGTTTGGAATCCTTATGGCACTAAAGCTAACTTATGACACTGAGCTTGACTCTATCATTATTACTGATTCTATGTCATCATTGAAGGCTCTTGACTCCTATAATGACTCTAACAGCATGCTCATTGGAGAAGCCAGGTATAGATACTCAAAAATCCGGACAAAGGAATTAAAGTACATTTGCTATGGATTCCGTCACACATTGGATTACTCCTTCATGATAAAGTTGATATTTGCTCAAGAAGAGCACCCATAAGGAGAATGTAGAATATAACTTTGGTATATCTGTGTCTAGCATTAGGAATAATATTAGGAGAGAAATAAATAATGAAAATGATAGCTATAGGAATGCAGTTAGAAGCCTGAGTAGATCTATAACCCACTATGATAACATGAATGTAGATAAGTAGTTTATGGAGCAACTTGCAATGTGAACAGACTGACTGATGTTGTAGTGGCCAGGCTTCGGCTTGGCTACAAGTACTTCTGGCAGTTTGGGAGAACACAGATGATGATCAAACTAAATGCAAATTATGTGATCAGGCATATGGTCACTGTCTTGAACACTATGTGCTGAATTGTCCACTTATTGAGGAATATAGAGATAGACAGTATAATAACCTATGTGACATGTCAAGATATCTTATTAGTGAAGGTAGGATACCACTTATTCTAAGCAAATTTCCTAAATTTGTTGTAACAGATAAGTGAACTGTAGATATAAATCCAAATTAATTTCCATGAACGTGCCTATCTGTGCTCATGATAATGCGAGCACAGATGGGCATGTTTGTGGAGCAACTTGCAATGTGAGCAGACTGACTGATGTTGTAGTGGCCAGGCTTAGGCTTGGCTACAGGTACTTCTGACAGTTTGGGAGACAGATGATGATCAAACTAAATGCAAATTAGTGATCAGGCATATGGTCACTGTCGTGAACACTATGTGCTTAATTGTACTTATTGAGGAATATAGAGATAGACAATATAATAACCTATGTGACATGTCAAGATATCTTATTCATGAAATAAGATACCTGCTTGTAACAGATAATTGAAATGAGATATGAACCCAAATGTACAATGTTAACCCCTTGGGGCCTAGTGCCTAGGCCTTTGTGTATCCATATGCTCTGCGCTACCGTCCCAGGATGGATATGGGGTGCACAAAAACTAGCCACTTCGGTGGCAAAATCTAATCCCGATGCGGTGTGTATCAGCAGCCTGGACGAGGGATTGCCAGTGTTTGGCATGGTCATCATCCAAGCTGCGGATAATGTTGTTTAGGAAAGTGAGGTCTCACTGACCTGTGGATATCTGTGGTGTTGGTGGCAAAGCGGTGTCGGTAGTATAGGAGAGGCGTTTTGGCCTTGTAGAAGGACGAAAGGAGTATTTGGTAGTGTATTGTGTTTTGGGAATGGAGTTTTCGGCAGCTTGGATTATAGAGTTTTGTATAAGATGTATTTGTGTGTCAATATCTGATGTAGGTTTGTTGTCAAAGTTATGTGATAAGTTAGTATTGTTTAGGTGTTGTTTGAAAAA